>DWDU01001141.1:0-15489 GCA_018245575.1 Jemadia suekentonmiller
GACCCGGGAATCGAACCCAGGACCTCCCGATCGGCAGTCGCACTTGCAACCAACACGACCAACGAGGCAGTCAATAACTTAATTAAATTAAGTAAATAACTAACTAGTTAAGTAATTAACTTAAATAAATAACTTAATTAAATTCAGTAAAAGCGCCATTTGCCGGTTACAGTAGTATAAATTTGATAATTGTAACAAATAAGATATGTTTATTCAGATTTCACTAC
Source organism: Jemadia suekentonmiller (assembly GCA_018245575.1). Lineage (NCBI taxonomy): Eukaryota > Metazoa > Arthropoda > Insecta > Lepidoptera > Hesperiidae > Jemadia > Jemadia suekentonmiller. The sequence continues at coordinate 228 of DWDU01001141.1, forward strand.
TATTTTAACATTTCTTGATAGTATTGTTAGATCCACCCTGTACTGGGACAATGTGGTGTATCCTAGCCCTCTCCCGTTACATTCAGAAAGCAGGCCTCGCTCGCGGCCATCGGTGATGAGAATATGATAAGATATATGCTGTAAATGTTATAAAGTTAAATTGACTTGTTCAGGGAAAATTATCAATAAACCTGAAATACATATATCATCAATTTAAATAGACAAAAAGATTTTCATCTGTGTCCAGCAATGGGATTGAGATGGTTGACAATCAGTAACGGTAATTATAACTTGTCAACCGTAAAAATATAGTATTATTATTTAACGGATGTAATTTAAATTGTTGATCATAAACAATACAAAACACACCCGCTATATTGAAACAAAAGATAAACCACCTTAACGTTAAACGTTTTTGATTCTAAATTAAAACTTAATTTAACTCGTCAACGACAGACGCTGTATATAGGCTGTTGTTTTATAAGCATAATACATACGTACGGAGTGTGAATGAAAAAGCCTCACTACATACATACATTCGTACATACATACATTCACTACATACCTCATCCATATATTCGCTTCGGTCATTATATGCATAAACATTGTCATATACGGTTATTACGAAAGGAACTTTGAATACCAAACTATTTTACTTTATTAATCGGAATACTTTAAAAATATACAAATAGTAAAAAAATATATAAACAATATCAACGCTCATCCACCAATTTTGACCAAATTGGTCAAGTTTTGCGGAGTTAGAAGTCTCCGTAACCAGCGTGCATGTGAGAGTGAAGAATGTGGAAGAAGAAGAAGAAGATCTGGCGTGATATATTATAATAATTATTATTACATAAAATAAGAGGTACAACAGGGGGCTTATGCCGATGTGTGAAGCGGATGTGTCTGGTTGATTCATTGGTGCAGTTGTTGGTAGCCCTGCGTAGTATGGTAGGAGTCTAATGGAGGCTAGTTATATTTCGTAGTTTTGTTTGTCTCCATACCATATACAAGACAGATACCAAGCAAAGGCAGAAATTAAAGCATGGGTGTTTTTCTTTTGGGCCTCGTGTATTGTTTACCTTTTCCTCTAGTTTAAGGTCCAGTAATCGTTGATATCTTTTCAACATCTACACACAGTTATTCAACAATGCAAAAATCTTAAAGGGGTATTCGTTCTGTAACTTATATACTTGGTAATATGTAACCCTTCACCACATATATAAATGTTAGCCTACATAACCAACTCCTTGTAAGGAGTTACGTGGGCTATCGCGATAATGTCCGGTCGCACGTGGCGCCAATAAAGGCCCGATATTAATATCTACACTCTAATGTAAAGATCGAGGCATACTGAACTCTTCAACAATCTATACCAAACAGAAAAATTTAAGAATTAGGAAAGAAATGTGAGTTGAAATTGTTATTATTTCTGAAATAAAATGTTGAAACAATTTAAACTGAGGTGTTTTCCTGCCAAGATTCCCAAAATAGTGGACATATGCAAATATCATTATAAAGATATGGGATTACGATATTACGGAGTTCGTAATTCAAATGGATCCGCCTAGGAATAATGTGAGGCAGTTATTGCCAATGAAGGTGACCGAAGTGTTTTGTTTTATTTTGATTATATAGGTACGTATAAACGTTAAGCATTCGTGTACATAACAAGCCTCGATAAAGTGTATTTTAAGAACATCAGTAGTCTTAAAGATAAGTAATAAAGTTATTAAACATTTTCCCCGCAAAGCAACCTAGATTTCAGTCGGCAAGGATATCCTATTGCGCTTGGGAAAAGACGGAAGTTTCGTAAAGTTACTGGTTTGATCGCTGAAACTTTTTTCAAAGCTTCTGTAAAACTTTCAAAGATATTTTTTTACAGGGCTCCCTGAGTTCTAATATAGAAGCAAATGATATTTAAAGTCCAATGACTCCTCGAACGGCTGGCAGAAAGGATTTGAAAAACCTGCATATTGTTGGCTCACTTATAGACAAATTCAATATCTTGAATGGAGTTCAGATTTTGAATATGGAAATATTGGGAAAACGATCGATAGTTTGGAGATTATTTCCAGCGGAATGTGAAAATGAACAAAAAACGCACACCTGGCTGAAGTACGTCTGTTTCACTAAAACGTTGTTCCCGCTATACGTCCAAAACAAAAGTACGTGACCGCCTGCAATATCCGTCAAATCTGTCTGTGAGTAAAGTAGCAGCTACATAACCTGCTCTAAATTATGAGGATAGCGATTAGATAACTAGCCTATCGGAGGGGATTTTTTTTTAGTTAAAAAATTGTTGGCGAGAGTGACGGATGGTGAAATGGAACGGATCATGAAAGCTGATAGGAGGACGTGGGTTCTGGTGTTTATGTGTTCCAATATGTTTAGGTTTCCAGTTACGTTTGCGCCCCACTATGGAATAATAAGTGAGTTTATTGCCAATGTTAATACAATGTTATGAGTTTTTTAGACCCAAAACAACTATTGATTTTGACATAGTAGGAAAGTTAATAGGGTGGTTATAGATACGTTGTTATTCCAAGAAGTACGACGAACCGGCTGTGTACAATCTTACAAATCTTACAAAAAAGTATTCAGTATTGCGGAGAATGTTTATCAATTGAAATATATGTTTCTATAATGTAGCCGTATACGGCTATTACTAGGGAAACAATTCATGCAATTCCAACCGAAAAATAGGAATGTTTGTCACCAATAATCTCAATTTTAGGAACTTTACGGGTTTGTTATTAACAGTTTTCTACTAGACCTAAACTCAAATGTAACGATAAGACTAGGGTAGAGGTTCTAATATGATGTTGCTTTAATTGACATGTTTGTCATTTGCATCCGCGACAGAGCCACGAGCGCTTTTTTGGAAGTCACTCTTCCGATAAGCAAAATTTATTGCACCACAGATTCAGGTTTCAAATGTTTCACAGCCGTAACGTTGCTAGAAGCTATTTATATTGGAACAATCTTGATCGTAGAATAAGTTTAGTGTCTTTCGAAGGTCACCTAAAAGAGGTTCGGCTTTTCGTAATGTGAGTTATAAATGTTCTTAAGGGTTATTTGGAGGGTAAGCGCTATTCTTCAAACTTTTTCTATCATACGCAAAGTTATTCCTTGAAAATGTTTTAGGTAAATTGCTGTTTCTTTTAACAGTCAGTTTTAGTACTTTTCTATCTAACAAATGTTTATAGCTTGATTTTATTGAAAAAAAATAATATGTACCTACTTTTCGATTAATAAATATTTTTTACTGTTAATTTGACTCAACTCGTTAACGTTTCCTGTATTACAACTATACGGCAAGTGAATTGTTTTAAAAAAACAATTCACTTTTATGTTGGGTAATGATGATTCTCCCAATGTTGGGCACAATTTTCCTGTTTAGGGGATGTGCTTGAAATTATCTCCAATACGCTGCTCGGACTGTGTTTTGGGTACAACACATTTTGAACCTTGGCACATACGCAGCCAAGGAATTTTAATGGCGATGAGTGTTGTGTATTAACAGTCAAGTGTATTTGAAGTTTCGAAAAGACGTAGAATGTATTATATTAAGTGCGGCAACCAATTTTAATTGTATAACAAGAATATTTTTATCCTACCTTAATTATATTGAAATTTTGCTCCTTCTACTAAACCTGTGAGGAACCGTGTAGGGCTTCCTAAATACGTTATCCCTACATTTCCTGTTCGTTTATTCAGTTTCTCTTGCCGTGGTCTTAACAACGACTTCATTTTCCGCATCAGTAAACCTTTATTTTCCTTCTTTTCGGCTTCGTATTTTATACCTTCTTATTTTTATTCTATTTAACGTTTTATACAAACTTCTGGGTGTTCGCATAATTTTCTGTTAAAATCAGTATCTGTTGTGGAAAAAACAGGGCGTTTTTTTATAACTCCATTAATATTAAATCCGCTAACAGCAAATACGACTACGTAGATACGTCATGTCGTGTTCAAACACGCGCCTGAAGCACCGCTCTTCCTTTATGTCACGTGCTCACTAATTCATCCCCTTTGTGGAGTAGGGCTGACAATTTAAAGGCAACATTTTTCTTTTATTTGTGAACTGTAAACAAAGGTGATCAAAGTGCTCTTTTATCTTTTTTTATATTTTGCAAATGATAAGCTGTTTGTGCTTTCTTTAAAACATGTTCTTGGGACTCTAAATTTATTATTCTAAACATGTCTTCATCTTTATCATCATCTATTTAACTGACATCTGTCATAGTCTCTTATACTGGACTTATGAAAGCTGACGAGCAAGATAAATCGACAAAGTGTTAGTAAATTTCAGAATTGATGGTCAGGCCTGAAAATTTCTAACCTTGCATATATGTGGCATCTCGCCTGTAATCCCCAAAAATGTAGGCAGAGGAGTGCGGTGCTCTCCCAGGGTCCAGCAATTACGTTTATGTCCTACTATGGAATAAGTGGTGAACTTATTTCCATGCACTGGGTATATTTTCAGAAATCTAAATCATAAAATCCACTGGTGCCCAACCTGAAATTTGAACCCAGAACCCCCCAGTCGGCAGTAGCGCTTGAAACCAACACAACCAACGAGGCGGAGGCAGCAGCTAGAACTGTAACTGAAATATGATCCTGTCAAAATTAATGCGGGTTTTTTATTGCCTTTTTTGAATTTAACGTTGACCGTTATTCTTTATGAGGACAATAGGCAACCCTGTCGACGAAGTTTCTCTACTTCATACAAATATCAAATAACAAATCTATAGATTTGTTTTCCTTATCAAGTATACTCGTAGTATCAGATGTATTTTGTGAGTTCATCATTTTGTTCTCTAAGGTTATTTATGCCTTAGAACCGAGTTTGGCCAGGGCGTTACATGGAGTATAATTGTTATATTATGTTATTACACCATGTTCCTTAAAAGGTACTTAAATAGATCCAACTATGTATATCTTTGCTTACCTGACATGTTTCTTCTATATTCATCATTCTGTTTACACACAAAAAAATTAAGTCGATAATTATGATACTAATATTTTGATCAGGTTACGTTTGTGACAACCCTCTTGCATAACAGAATGTCAGCGTTAAAGTAAATTGCATCACAGCGCTTGTGTAATTTCAGGGCGTCTTATTACTTTCGAAGCTGAAGCCTCTATGAAATCGTGACTAGTGGATTGAAAAAAAAATGCTTCTTTGAGGTAGTGCTTTTACGTACTTTTCCATTCTGTGGATGCTGGGTATTATGTTTTGAGTTGTGTATTTTCGGATGTATCTGTTTTTAATTCTATAAGAAAGCTCGGAAAGCGCCCTATTATGTATTTTAAGACGCCAAAGTCACTGTGTTTAATACATAACTGTTAATCTACATAATAGGTCTATAGCCGAAAAGCGACAAATAAATAATCATAATATAGTATTATAATAATTGTGCAATGAAGCATTGAAAAAGCAAGAAAACAACCAAATCAATTAATTATTGCAAGGGTAGTTTTAGCTTTCGTAACAGTATTAATTCAATCAAACATCCCCTTGAGTAAATAAAACCAACTTATGCTAATTGGCATTTAGTTACAAGCTAAGACAACCATGTCGAGGCTCTATGCGTAACTTACTCCGAGTAGTGTTGCCAGACGTACCAATGTTGGCCGGACGTCCTGTTTGATTGAGATCTTTGGGAATATCCTGTCTATGGCACACTACTCAGGTCTCAAAGTAGGCAAAGTACGTAGAGTACTATGTCGTATAAATAGTTAATAATTGAGTAATATTATAAATTACATACATATGCAAATTTCTAAGTGTATACTTAAGTAGTAAATTTGAAGTTTAGATAAAGTGCATGAACTCATCACACATATTTGTGCTGGGTGGGAATCCAACCCACAACCTTCGGCTAATTAATTATGATCACTAACCACTTGACCAACAAACCAGCAAAAGGTCATCAGGTCATAGGTCCATTTAGTATCACTTTGCTGTATACTAAAGTTATGGTAATAATAAAGCAACAACTTTTTCTTCATAGATTTCTAACGCTATCTCGATTCTCGCGTCTATCCTGATTCGGATTATAAGCAATCTGGGTATACATATAAACTGTAGATATTCGACAGCCATCGATACTCGTTTTGTTTGCACGTCTCCCACAGCGTCACAGGGACTGTCCCGTCCCTGTAATCCAATTTCGCTTTTATTTACATAGGATAGGGCGTGTATTAGTTTGATGGGTTTGTCGATAAATTACCCCATTAAATATACGGTTCAGTGCATCGCCGTGAGAAATATTCCGAGTTAGAATCCGTAGGCAACTGGGTGTGAATGATTTCTGACTTTTCGCGCGTTTTTATATTAAATGGTATAAAAGCAACGTTAATTATCACATTCACATCACTTATGTATTACTTACCCAATCTTTCGGACTGAAATTAGGATTAGAACTGTGGGTGTTGAAATGCATACACTTCGTATCAGAATTAAAATTATCCAAAATACTTTAATTCAAAATCTTAAGTTTCATGAAAAGCCATACATCAGTTCAGCCGCAAAGTGTAGCCGGTTGAAGAAAAAAAAAACGTAACATCACGCCTGTAATCCCCGAAGATGTAGGCAGAGGAACGTAGAATATTCCCACGTTTCACCAGTTATAGCCAGTTTAAAGCCAGTTGAAGAATATATCTTTACCTGAATTAAGGGTACACCATCAGTCCATAAAAGTAGAACGAATGCAAAGCAGAAAAAGTTTTGCTCTATTATGTTATAAAGGGGATATAAATATGACATCACCATATTTTATTCATACTCGATGACGCCTCTAAATGTTTCTTTTGATGTACGGATTTTTCAAGACGAAACCTTTATGAATTTAAATAGTAACATCAGTAATGCTTATGATATTTGTTGAGAATGCATAATTTTAAATTCACAGGCCTGAGAAATGGAAAGTATATTACATTATGAAAAGAAATAAAAGAAACCATGTAGTTGTATAAATAAACAAACTTAATACACATTGAAGAATAGTGACGCAATATGAAATCCATATTTAATCATTAAATTTCACGATGTAAGCACTTCATGCTGTTTGTGTTTAGTTCAAGTTAGTTACAATATTCATCCTAGTTATTTCAGATGCAGCAAATATTTTAAAATATTATTGTCTTCGCGGAGGAGCGCGGTGCCCATAACAGATTTCTTTACAAATTTTATTTTATTATTTTTGAATTGTAGTAAACATTCTGTTTGTAGTTCCATTTAGTGTAGTTCCATGTAGTTTGTTTGTACCTTTTCGATCTATCACATAACAAGTACCAACCCAAGTGGTGAGGAAGAGTTTGGGTCTAATCAAAAGTTTGGTCTAATGACCTTAATTTCAAAAACGTATACTAACAAACAATTATGTTCACCATAAAGAATTTTCATACACGGAAAATCTTCGCTGTCTCACCTGTTACGATCGAATAGATATCGAAATGCCGACGCTCCACTCGAAGCCAATATTCTTTGCGTATTTACATAAAATTTATTGTATGTTCACTTATACAATTCCGGTGACAAGTACCTACACCCGATCCCCTTTATCAGTGGCGCGACACGCGTTCTCCAGGGCTGTCCCTTACGCGCTCCGTCGGCGACACCGTTGTCACCTGTATATCGACCTTTTTAAATAAATAAACCTCAGCTCTTACACATATTATTCTGTAATAGAACGCCTCTGGCTGATAAGTGGTAGATAATGTATAACATTCCCTTAGTGAAGATCTAAGGCGACATATTTACACTGTGAAGTAATTTTAAACGTTTCGCGTCTCAATGAATGTTTTAAATTGTGATTGTACGTTTGGGTTAGTACCGTAACATCACACCTGTAATCCCCGAAGTGGTTGGCATAGAAGTGTAGTACTTACACGTATTATTTCATAGTTACTTTTGAGTCCCATGATATAATAGGAATAAATCCTACTGCCGTACACTGGACACAACTAAAGACTCCGAACCATAACTGGAAATTTTAAATGAAAATTCTAAGTTAGAAAAATCCAATAGCACCCGACTCCTGATTCGAACCCAGGATCTCTCGATCACCAGTTGCGCTTGCAATCACTCGACTATCGAGACAGTCTAGGATAGGATCAGTAGTAAAAATATTTTTACCGCGTTGAATTTTTGACTGTTGGTATTTCTGCTAAGTTCGAACTTTGTTTGGATGATAAGCTACCGCGACAAAAAATAATTGCGAGGAAAGGGAATAATTTGTTCCAAACACAACCCAATGATATTGGCGTAACCAGTGAACCAGTGCGTTCCAGTATTCGGTTCAGATCCTGGTGGTGATTTTAATGCTTAAAAACCTCATATAAAGTTATTTATGACTGGTGAAACGTGGGAGTGTTTGACGTTCCTCTGCCTACCTCTTCGGAGATTATAAGCGTGATGTTACGTCTAAAGTTACTTTCGTATATCACAAAAAACTTGTGATTTTGACTGAAACTTGTGTAATACATGTACAGCATAAGTTTTATTATCGTCATTCCGACCCCAAAATAGAAGCGGTCTATGAACTAACGCTCATGCAAAAGTAGCATATTTCCATGAGTATAATAACGACGTCTGGACCAGATAGAGTGAAATAAAACATCATTTATGAAAGAATGTTTCCGTTTATCATGTAGCTTGAGACATTTAGCAGTTGCTTCAAGAAATAAAATACTTTCGCAGAAATATGCGAGGTGCTTTAGTCTGGTACATTATCTATGTGTCGACGCTCGAGCTACTCCTATTTGTAGCGAAATATTACTCTATTTATTTCATTGCGGAGACAAATATTTTACTGTTAAACATTTCGTGAGCACCCATACATATCTAATATAAGATGTTCATTAATGCGTTGTATCATTTCTAATTATATTCGAATAATTATATTCACTCTGGTATATTTCTCCCTTTGGAGAATTAAAACACCTGCGCTTACTTTTAATCATCTCCTGCATTGTCTGGTAGAACATGCCAATTAGCGTTAAGTTCACCCTTTGTTAATAATAATGAGGGATAGACAAATAAATACACGAGTACATACTTCACTTACTTAAGGTTATAATAAATAAGGTAATAATCGCAGGACTCCCGATAATCTGAAAAAAGTCGGGAGTAACACACAGGCTGGAAAAACACACCACTATTTCAAATGGAAAAGTAAAATCATATCTATAAGAGCAGGTACAGTTTACAGTTTATAATAAACACTCCTAACAATGTACCAAATGTATACTTAATAGTATCTTAAAACAGTACGATCTTACAACACGTCCTGTAGTTGCTGTAAAACAGTAACTGACAATCCTGACAGTCTGCACTGCCGGAAAACAGGAAGAGACAATCACGATCGCGACGTTCTACATCTAGTTTCCGACAACTTCAGAACTTAACGGGCACCCCTGAACTAGTTTGCGGAGAATTCAACATCAAAGCGCAACACGGAACTCGGAGCGAACCTAATCAATTTTTCTCGTTACGGAGCGGAAGAGTAAATAGCTTTCGGACGTTAGTTTAGGATGCGATACAGATCTGTCGTACTATTGGACAATGAAAGTAAAGCGATCATCCACGGTTCTATTTTCTACTTATAATAAGACGAGGATTTGTTTGTGTGTAAAAGAAATGTGCCTCTTAACAAATATAAGTATATTCATATTATCGCTTGAAATCGTTCCTGGCGTTCAAAACTATATAAAATGTATTTAAGTACACTTTTTTATATTTCACGTCATTATTGGTATCAACTAGTGAAAGCCTTGGAGAGAAAAATATAAACAGTTGTGTTAAACATTATGTTATGGGCAATCAAAAAAAACGCGAGGAAATCGTAACATAGGTAATGATATTATCGTTACGAGAAAATCAATAATTGTACAAATAATTTACAATGGTACCATTTGATTGCTTTGATTGCCTGGTGCTAATTGGAAAGAGGGGGATGAGCTGGTGAGAGGATCACCAGTTTATTTTTTCTCATCGCGTGTGAATAAGCGTAGCTAATGATTGATTGATTATTATTTTATAGTTTAATAATTTATTATAAGGATAGGTATTATAAGGGTAGGTATTATAAAAGCCGGAAAAAGCATATTTTCATTTCATGCTATTATATTTTCAAATATACCTACATATATTATATTTTAAAAGTTAATTATTATTGTTTATTTACATACCATTTTAGACGCCTCAATGATTGGGATTTATAAAATAATAATTGGATTATTTGATGGTTTGATATTATTATCCGATAGCTTCATTAGTACTTTTATTTTTAAACAAACTTCTTTCTTTTAAAATTGTTTTAATCATAATCTCAATAAACCGCCATTAGTTTCCTCTTAGACATCACCCTACTAAAGGCGCACCTGTGAGGTAAGTCTACAGCTGTCTTCCATAAATATTTTCTAAGATGATAAATACATATAGGTAGAAGTTCCTAATTTAGTCACACTATCAATATGTACTATAAAGGTGGTATTAAAGCTATTTCGGTCCAACGCGATGCCTATAGATTAATACAGTCAGCCGAGAGCCACGCACGAGCTCATATGGGCCATTCATTACACATCAGCATAATAGGCAATTACCTGAATTGGCTCCATGATCCATAACGCGGGCGAACGTTGACGTCACATCACGTAATATCGGTTATATTGATGTCCTTATTAAATTACAGACGATCTCCGTCCATTTCGCATAACGATTAGTTGATAGAATTAGTTATTACGATCGCATCACACCCACAACGTATTTTTTTTTTGTTGTAACGGGGTAGAACTTTTAAAATTTACCCGGTTTCCTGGGAGAGATCACTAACATCGTATCTACGGGAAGCCTATGTCCACTGTTGGACAAAGGCATCCTCAAGCAGAATTTTGAACCCGTAATCCTCACTGGACTTGTTTAGGATATTGGAAATTGGATAAATACATATATTTCATAGAACAATATATCGTATAATAGAAGAATGCACAAGTTATTCCTTTGTAAGTTATCAAATAGTAAAAGTTACAATTAGCTGCACTCCACTGCCTACCGCTTCGTGGAATATAGGCGTGATCTTACGTTTATAATCAAGCTGTCTTTGCAATTTGCTGTCTAGGAACCCGGCGTGCGTGTATGAAGCGAGGGATGATTATAGATTAAGTGAGTGAAATCTGTAAGGATAGAAATATTGGGAACTCAGTGTTTTCTACCTACCCAGAAAGCGAACTGTCGTGATGGTTTATTATAATAGCATAATAATAAGCTGTAATATGTTTTTCGGAGATATTTACGTCTTAGAGTAAACATCAAATTCTAGTTACCTTTAAATAAAAACTGCGGATGTTTAATTCTTTATGTCTGGACACTTAGACGTTACTAAGAAACATTGGCCAACGCAGCTAACTGAGAGTTACGCCATCTAATTGTTGTGGTGTAGCTTGGCTTTGGCTTGGGCAGGCGTGTGGCGAGGTGTTACAGATTAATGTAAGCGAGGGTCAAATTATTTTTAGGACAAGGGCCCCGGATGTAGGGTAGCAAATTTAGTCGATTTTGACTTCGGAAGCGGTATGTACCAAACTGACAATTATTGGTATTGTATGATATAATTATATTTACATGGACTCCATATACATTTTCTATATGTTTCAAAACGTTGGAAAGTAAGAGTTGCGATGGTGAATGCTTCGATCCATATGAACTGGTGTTCATAGCGATATTACTCTATCACAACGTTTTATGCATGTGAATAGTTGTTTATGATTGTTTTGAGCACACATTTGTGAAAGTTTTCATAAATGTTGCTTTGATACATTACATTGCGATATGACATAGGCCGTGTCAAGAAAAGCTAAAAAATGGATTTGCTTCAAAGCCAGTAACGCATTCCTAACTACTCATCATCAGTCTGTCTACTAACCAGTGCCGAACAAACCAGATCCTGTGTTTGATAATTATAAACACACATTGAAATATTCACATTCAAATTTTCTTTCCGACCCTCTTGTTTCACTGTTGAAAAATGGGTCTTCTTAAATGAGAGATTTAAAGCGATAGTCTACTACGCTGGCCAAGTGCAGGTTAACAGACTTCTCACACCTTAGAGAACATTACAAACATACTTATAACAATTGTACATCCGGACAAAATAAATAGCCACATTCATGATATTAATATTTATCTTGGATTGAAATCGAACTGAATCTATCCCTCCGGATTACTAACCAGTGGACCAAAGAGCCATTCCAGTGATCACTTCCTCACTTCAAATATTTTAATGATGAATGAATAGGTTAGTGATTTACAAACTCATTTTATTCGAGCTATGTATATCCTAACGAAATTGCCGTGAACATCCATTAGGCAGATTGGTGATCGCTCTTACAGATTAGTTTAGTGTACTCGTATGTCGTTACAAACTGCTTGTCACTGATTTACGTTATAAAGTATAAAAAGTTTTGTACCTTTTTACACAATATAATGTGTGTTTCCCTTTGGAAAGGTCTATGTCAAGCGGTGGACTGACACATGCATGTCTCATCATGTCCCTTGCGGGGTAGGTATAGAGCACAGAGTGCCAAACATCTTTATTCTCACAAACCTGTTGTGGTTCTTCCACATTCATCACTCTCTACATACATGCACGCCGGTAATAAATTTTTTTATTATAAAAGATAATTAAATATTATTAAATAAATAAACCTACAAAAATTATATTTGTATTGTATTGTATTGTAAAACTATATTTGTCGACTATTTACATGTAGTATAAGACAACGCAATGCAAACTTTCGAAAATTTTCTACGCGTGCATTTCACCAAAAATACTTCGCACGATCCTGTTTTGTGTAACGCTAAGCTCACTCATTAGACAAATAGATAATTGTGGTATAATTACACGAAGTGCCTAATTATTTTCTTAAAACCGAGATAGCATACAAGCACTTAGTTCCCACGCCAGTCTAGATTGTCGGGCAGTCTGGGCAATTATGCCAATCTGGCAGTTGGATCACAGATTGTATATTGTGTTTTAAGTTTGAAAACTTGTTGAGCTGATGTTGCCAATGTTATTTGGGTTGGTAGAATTTATTTTTTTTACTGGTTGTGTTATAAAGCTATTGTTATAGTTCCCGACTTTATAATTTTTGCGCTGTATTTTGAAGCTTTTGTGATGGTAATTAAAATATTTTACACTTTTATATTTAACGCGGCATCTATAACTCGAGCAGACGTAGGCAGAGAAGTGGTCCCACCCCTCCGTTTCACCAGTTACATTTAAGTCCTAGTCCCAGTTCCGTAGAAAAATCCATTACTGCCCGACCCGGGTATTAAACCCAGGATCTTTCGATTGGCTGTCACGCTTGGAACCAACACGACCAACGAGACAATTTTGTATCTATTGTCTTTTTACAGAGGTTATTATCTTTTTACCAACAAAGCGTCCGTGATTATGTTCCGGAATAATAAAAACGTATGCAGTATCAACGCCAGAAGTATATTTCTGAATAATGTAAAATGCAGAATTAGTACAACGCCGAATGTGCATCCTTTTTCCTGAAGTAGCTGTGTCCATAATACTGTATTTATCGAGGGGAGTTACACATATTTTGAGGCCAGTAAATATACGTTGGTATAATTCATATGTGTCCTATTCGAAATTAGTCACGGAGGTATTGCAGTGTGAGGTGATGGTCGCTGTAGTTTAAGTCCATCCAGCGACAAGATAATTTAGGATGAAACACAAATAGCTAGAACAGCTATTGTTTTAGGTACAAATAGTTGTAATGGTAGTATTTCCTGGGTGAATCTTAGTTCCCTAATCTGATAACATCTTACTTAATCTTAATCTGATAACATGAAGACATCTTCACAGAAGACCATTGCATCCCAAAGTAAGTATCAAGAAACCTTGTGTTACTGTAACCAGAGAGTTGATTAACTACATATATAAATATATAAACACTTATTGAAATATTTTCATAACCAGACAAAGAACAAATACTTTTGCTCGTCACACTAATATTCATTTTGGGTGGGAGTCGAAATCACGATCCACGGCACAAAATTCAGTTTTACCAATTAGCCAACCACACTTTGAAATTGTGCTTCGGTGATTATGCGTTATATCTTGTTATCCAATAAGTTCTTAATTAAATTTGTTTAACTTATCGCTGTGATACCAAAAATAATTAACGCCATCACCCCACAAAAAAGTTCGATCGCTTTATTCTAGATATATCTAAAGCTTATCATTTTTAAGTATTCAGACAATAAAACTTTATCAGGAGAAAGATCATGTCACTGCGCGCCTAGTTTTATTAAAGCGAAAATAGGAAACATCCCTTTGACATTTACGCAGTATTACATTTACACGACTGTAACAAATTCTTTTCGTTCAGTAAACCCTACTTTATAACTTCTTGTCCCTAAGGTCAGATCCTCATTTGTCGAGAGGCTCCACAGATTTTCCGGATTAAGTATCACCCTACAATTTATAACGTCAGGCTGACTTGAGTCAAGTCCAATATCATTAATTCGCGTGTTTGAAGAAGGCTGAAAATATCTGACATTTCAACCTACACATCTGTTTGTTTGCATGTTTCTTGCATGTGCTGCATGTTTCATGGACGTGTATAATATCATAATCAACCTATTTTAGTCCACAGCTGAACAAAGGCCTCCCCAAAGAGTGCTATCGCGCCCTGTCCTCGGCTATTACAAAATAGATGTAAATGGATAATAAAAGGAAATGAAGAAATATATTCAAATCACAAAGAATTTCATACAAATGTACAGGTATCTATTATTTCATAATGTTATATTTACAAGACTAGTTTTTAGGTCGTCTTAAAGTTCAAACGATGCTTTATTTATTGTTATTTGAATATAACAATCAGTACAAATTGCGTCCCGGGTCTTTAAAAGTATGGAAGCTTAGAAAATAGGGTCGCGCCATAAAAACAAACTGAGCTTGGCAAAGCCAGAATTTTTTTTAATTTTAGAGAGTAGTGTAAGAGCAGGCAGCAGTCAGAAATGATTTCTGTCGGCCTTGTACAACTGTAACACGCCGCGAACAGGACTGCAGAAATAGAAGTGTTAGTAGGTACTAGTAGCCCAGTAACTATAACTTGTCAATAAGATCCTCATTTGGTGTCAAATTGATGAAGCCACTTAATTCAAATTCAAATTCAAATATCATTTATTCAAAATTGGTTCATTGGAACACTTTTTGTACGTCAAAATGAAGCT
>DWDU01001142.1:0-15484 GCA_018245575.1 Jemadia suekentonmiller
AACGGAAATTCGAGTCGCAAACTCTTTAAAGACCAATCTTTAACTACACTTCGCGTTACTTATGTAAAATACGATACGTTCAACTTTAGTCTTGATAACAACGCGCTTATGATGTCAGAGAGATTCTATTGAAATATAGGAACCACAATTTACTGTTGGACGCGTCAAAGTACTTTTATAAAAAAAACTCATCAATTCGATATGGTAACATATCGTCAAACATTATAGCAGCCATGTAATCGTTAAGCGATTGTGATTGATAAACGACTGCATTTTGTGATTGGTGGCGACCGCATTGTAACTGCCCGCATGTGTAAGTGATACATTACATTTAACGGTGTATAGAATAATGTGCAAATCGGTTCATTGACCCACAGACCTTTCAAAACCTTTGATGAAACTAAGCGCTTACTTACGTGTAAATTTACTAAAATTGATAGTTCATTTAGAAAGTAAGAATTTATGATCACTGTACCACAATCGCCCGCCAGCCAGGTGGAGGACGATCTGCGAAAGACAGCAGGTAGAAGCTGGACGCGGCAGCCCGGCTTGCCAGGTCGCAGGGCGCGATGGCGCTCCCAGGAGAAGCCTATCTCTTGCAGTGGAATGTGAATCATGTCAGGTCTGTAAGGATGTGTGACATGTAAGGTCTATGTGGCACTCAGTTCTTTCAGCTTACTCCGTGAGGGACCTAGCGTGATGTTATGATATAAGTGATCGATAAATATTTGTTGTTGTAGAAGAACCACATTAACGGTGGTTCTCACTGCACTGGATTAAAGTGCATTTTATCGAACGTTTTGAGATAAAACAATACGTGACAGTAAAAGTATAAAAATATGAGAGTATCAATTCCAACAAATTGCATAGGTATTAATCATAATACCTATACCGTTGCAGAATACAAAAGTTGATATTTTTGTAACGTATCTTGGTAGTTTGCACAAACATTTGATAACTTAGCAATGTAAGTATGTAATTAGAATCTTATTTGAATAGAATGAGACAAGATTATTGATAATTCGGCACTGCAAACATCTACTTAGCGACAAAGACAAATGAGTTTTTAATTAAATTAAACACAAATTGATTATTTTTGTATAATAAATTAAACTGGTAGATGTTTTCAATTTTGTGGGCAAAGCCCAACATTACGAATTTGATGTTGAGAATTTAAAATCAGTGTCGTCGATCTAAATGCGTATTACTGCTATTAATAACGTGAAAAATTACAAGTTTGTACTACTTTTCGAATGTGGAGAAAAGTTGGTGAATTTCAACGTAAATAATTCAAGTTGCATGTTTTATTTTGTTATATTTGGTACCCTTAAAATGCAATCAAAAAATGTACGTGAATCGTTCAGGACAAAATTCTGACGAAATATTATAGAATTCAATATTGTCGATTACATGTTTTACTTATAAACGAATCCCTCGCACAAATTACCAGTGACTCAATAATGTTTTATTATTTATCGTAACATTGAGAAGTGCATAAAAGTGTCCGAAATTAAAATGTATTGTATGTTTATACCGCGCTGTTATGAATTTGCCGAATACGGCTATACGATGCCACACAAAAGAATGTTTGCAATTGATGTGATACAAATATTTACGATGCCCTTTTAATTTGATAATATCAGTGAATCACCGATTTAAAATACAGTTTCCGCTTTCATCGAACAATAATGGCATTTCTTACAATCATCCAAAAATTATTTATTCAATATTCAATGGTAATAAATATCAATATAATTTAGAAAGGTGTGACTTACCATAGACCGCTGATGTGACACGGATTTCTACGAAATGACGTGGGACAATGAGGCATTCCCGCGCTAATGCTACGATTTCCCGAAAAAAAAACACTACATACATACCTATTCCGTACGTAATTTCTGTATGACACCGATACCCCAATAAAGTAACGAATCAACAATGGTATCCAAAGATGATAAAAAAATACGTAGGCCTTGCGTGTGTGTGTGTGGTGTTTGTGACGTAGGTGCGCGCGTGTGTGTGGCGCCCCGCAGAAGAGATGAGTTGATGTTGCAAATGTATAAAAGCGAAGCGTCGATTTCGAAATCAACACAATGATTTGAAATTCTCTAAGGTGCACAACACACAGCGAGTTCGACCGTGAACGAATTTCCGCATAGTGATCGCGTAGTGAACAAGTGACTCTTGGGAACTATAACATTGCCGAAGTGTACCGACGTACTGTTTCAGTGTAACCAGGATGATTTCTATCAAGGTTAATATTTTTTTATCATCAATTTTTTTTTTTACTTCGATACATAATTTTTTGTTGCATTTTCACATAACAAGTTACTTTTCGAAACTTTGATATCGAGGTTTTCAACGGACTCATACACGGAGATATTTTAATAATTAAATATTGTTAATTTCATAATATTTGTCTTTGCAATATTTAATATTTTCAATATTTAATCAATATATATTTATTTGCAGTACATGATCGCAATCTGCGTAGTGGCGGTGGCTGGCGCACCTTCGCCCAGCGAAGACGGCAAATGGCATCCCTATAAATATGGAGAATCGGGCAAGTGAGTAAATGCCACAGTGAAATAATATGTAAATTTATTTGTTTTATCGCATACGACATTTTATCGCACACGACATCAAGCATTCAAGTGCAATAGAAACTTGCCATTCAATTGCTCAGCCTTCCTAGTAACGATGAGTAAAACCGGAAATTATCATTTCAATTAACACACCTTATTATTTTTAATTCGTACATTCGGTCCTGTAAGAAAACATTCAAATGAAACTCTACAATTTCGCAATCAATCTCTTCTGTCGTGTCTGTGGACTAAAAGTCATTTAAGACGCGTATTGCGTTGGCGACACCCATAATTAACTGTACATAATATATGTATATACATATATTTTATCTTAGCTAACATTAACGGACATGTCTAGAAGTTTCTCAGCCTTCAGTACCAAGAGATGTAAACTTATCCATGATATAGTTATAACATTTGCAAATTGCTACGTAACTCTACGAAATGCATTCAATTAATGCACAAATGTTTTTATTATTCAAAATATTGAAACGGCCACGACCTGTTGCACTATTTAACATTTGTAGCACAAATTCTTCGATGAAATATTTGTAGCATTACGTGCGTGTGTATGAGAAATAATTTTTAAACTGTCATTCGGTAATCGCTTTGTTAATAGTATTACAAAATAAGTAGTTAATATTACAAAAGAAAAGCACATTTTTTTCGAAATTCTATCAAATAGTAAATTGTGGACTTTAAATGATATGTACTGTATTTCACAGGTACATTCCGGGCGATGAAGGGAAATATATCCATATACCAAACCCATACATCCACATAGACAACCCCTACGACGGTGGCTTCGGGCCCTACTCTCACGACTACGAGCCTTACGTGGGCGAAGCGTCCGTAGACCAATACAAATTGGTGCTCACAGATTCAAAAGACATACCCTTCTACAAGGATGGCTATTATAAGAACAACGGGATCAAGATCATCAGACAGAAGCACATCTACGATGAGGACAAATACGATTTCGAGTGAGTGCTTTTAAATATTTTTCGGTGTATTACATGGCTTTCAAAATACTCTCGAGCCGTGTTTCCTTCGGAAATAAAATAGCAAAGCTAAGGTATTAAAAAAACGACTTAATTTGTTAAATCAATTCAGCACGTGATTTTTTCCCATTGAACTTTCTTTAGTCGCCCTTTTTCACGTTCTTGTAAATATTTATAATGTTTCGTTTTTATACATTCCAATTTGGAGTCCATTATACGGATAAATGAAAAGTTTATACATTTCTTTAAATATTTTTTAAACACGAATTAATTTAAAAGATACTCGTATTCAGTCGCAATCCTTGATATCTGTGAAAATAATCAGTCCTCCAACAAGTGTTACATGTTAAAAGAAAGACACACACATCTTACACGCAAGTGCATATGTAAAGTAATACGCACTGATTGGATGTAAGCTTACTATAAATTTCTCACTCAACATGGCAAAAGACTATTTATCAGCTGATAAACCTTCATTTATCTTCATTAGTCAGATTAAACCGTTTTTTAAATAACCTCTGACTGAATGTGCAAAGATATTTCAAAAAGTGACCTTTTGTATAAAGTTGCAATGTATGTAGACTACGAGGATGTGACGTTTAAAAATGGCAAAATAATAATGTATGTGGCAACATATGCAAATGCAACATATTAAATAGGTATATATTATATACAATTTATTGGTTTCTCGGCTAAACAAAGGCAACCTTGTTGGATGGTATTTGCATACAAGACAGCTAAGATGCACAGTTATGATAATTGTTTTGATCGGATTTATAATAATGTTTGCAGAATAAATTAATATTTAACACATTCATATATCACTTGAACTATTTCGCGAACGATATTTAGTTATAATATTAGACATATGGCCATGGACGTAGCAATCAGGAAGCGCGATCTAAAAGTCAATAAACTTTCCAAGCGACTGTAACATCGTTTTAAGCGGAATGACTTAGAGTCTCTGACCTTGACCAACTATGAAATTCGGCGTTCACGTATGTTATACGTTTCGCGGTCAGAGATCAAAAACATTTATAATCTTTAACGACATTCGAATCGATACTAATAGTGGCAAAACAAATGCACATTAATATAGCGACATATTTTAGATCAGTGTGTGTTTTATGTCTCAATTAGATCAACTTGAATTACGCTATTAAATCTATGATAATATAAAACTTATACAAAAGGTGAATTGTCAATTCGGTAATGATTAATTTAATACATTTAAAAATCTATCTGAATTATATTTCACAATCGATTAGAAAATATAAGTAAAGTGTAAAATTACTAACCAGTGATAAAATATTCATGTTCGATTAATCTTTCAGTTTCGAGACGGAAAACAAAATCCGCGCTAAGGAAAACGCAGTTTTGAAGAACCCAAACACGATTGATGAGGGTATCGCTTCATCTGGATTCTATGAATACATCGGACCCGACGGTTTCATGTACAGGGTGGACTACACAGCCGACGAGAATGGATTCCGTCCTAAAGTGAAGAGGCTAGAAACCCCGTACTCCGGCAAATGGGTCCTAGAGAAGGTCAATTAGATAAATAATACGAAGCACCAAAAATCACTTCCTACCACATTCCTCTACGTAGCAGTATTTTGATCGAGTGGACGGTGCGATGTTCTGTAAGCTGAACATCCAACATATTTAGGTTTCCCGGAAGTAATGTGTTGTCACGACCAAAATTATGTCACGAATGCGACATTTCAACGCGCCTGTACCCTTCGTTTTAGAATTTTAATAGATAGCGCTTAACCGCATAGTTCGTGTGTTACAAAAATCGTGAACCTGTTAAAATATATTTGGCTTTATTTAATAAATTCAAAGTACAAATGTATGCACATATGGACTTGGATGTTCCTCGTCTAGGAAAGTGTTGTCTGCTTAGCTTATCATAATTTATACTTTAGAAATAAGTTTTAGACATTCCAATTTAAATACCTATTTATAATGTGATAATAAAGTAATTTTCATAAAATCCTCTTTTTTATTTTTTAATAATTCCTAAATGAAGCGTTTGAAATTGTGTGATTTGAACATATTATTCCCTAAAAACTTGGATATATTGCAACTTTTGAACTTATACACATAATTTTGAAAGAAAGGAATATAAAATTGAATTAGTAAACCAATGTAAATTAACGATAGTTTTGTAGGTAATAAAATGAATAGATAATTGTCTACTTTGTATGCTTTTATAAATCTGCATACAATGTTTAAATTAAAGATTATGGTTGCGTGTTTACAGTAATTGTCTTAAGCAACATTGTAACTGCTAAGTTAAGCCGACATTGGCTTAGCTTGACAGTTATGTTGAGATGTGTGACCATCACTTGTCTTGAATATTCAATATGATACCAATCGATCCGAGCAGAATCGTATCAAAATTATAAAGGATTCCGAATTATTACTTAAGTGGTGAACAGAAAGCCTTGTTTAACCTTCAACGTGATGTTTGATCTGATAACGAAGGGAATAAATATCGAGGCGCCTTTAATTTCAACAAAAATTCAGAAGGGCGTCGCCAAAAATAAACAAGTATCGCCGCGAGAAGCGGAAGATCGTAAAATCGTGCGTGTTAGGGCGCTCGCGAGAATTTTGGTGAAATTATTTTGGCTCCAGCTTGCGGGGGCTTTTATTGAGACAAGGGACATTGACCGAGAGCTCTGCCAAGTAGCCGGCGCCGCTCAGCCCGACGCAGTACGATCGGGATGGTGCACTGCGCACCGCCATATCTGTTGCCTTACTTCTTTACCCAGATAACTTACGAGCGTAACGATACATTTCCTTGCCAAATAGGACCCCCTATTATTATTCGGCAGAAGTTTTTACTATATTAACGGGATGTAAATTAAGGAACTCTCGGCGAGCTTTGCGGGCTATTCGAGTGCAACGACCTCGTTTTCATGAAAGGCCCATAAAGTTTCAACGACAATGTGTTGTTTAATTTTAGCCGAATATAAGCCATAAGTGGCGAGCGCATGCAAACGAGTCTGGCTCGATTACCGTATCGGCTGTATCGCGACATTTATTCCTACTTTGTTACGCGATCTCAATATGTTTTTTTTTATTTACTGTGTAAATAAGACTGCCTTTATCTCTTCAGATACACCGTTGACCCTTTAATTGATTTCAGCTCGGGCAGGGGTCGGAATTTTACTTACGTAAGGCGATAACGTTTTTACGTGATTAAATTGTTTAATTTATCGGTAATTGTGATAAGTTCGTATAAAATTTTTGTTTATAAATATTTATTTCATTAAAAATTAAGTTTAAATAAAGACAAATGATAATACAATAGTAATAAAAATCCTAACGAAAAATGGTAGTACGATTTTTATCCAGCTAAAAGCAAACTTTGTTTCGGATTCGCTGAAAAATTAAGACAGGAATGAAAATGGATCCCCACAGGAGATCGCTAGTTAATGCCTACATACAGCTTGGGAGAACGATTTAGCGGTCGCGAAAGACCGGAAGAAAGGCGGACGTCGGCGCCTGCTGGCTTAATTGGCTACCGACCAACTTTCCAAAAAGAATCCCCCGGAACGTGATGCGGTTAAACGGGAAAGGATAGAGAGGGCAGCTACATAATTTTCGGCGCTCTGTTTTTGCTCAATCGGTTAAGACTTTTCAAGTTATTTCTCGTTAACTGGATTACTGACTCATTGCATAAATTTATCTTTGGACTCTTTTGGGTGCGATTTCAACCAACGTACTCGCGAATCTATGTATTACTCGAATTATATATTGTGTTTTTGGCTTTGGAGTCGGATGCTTTTGGATATTTTTAACATAGAATTTATGGTATAAAATAGCTTGTAGCCGCTTGGAGTCTTCATTTATGCCCGGTATTTGGCTATAGGCTCACCTCCTATTTTATGGTAGGACGTAAAAGTAACTGGGTAAGATTGGTCGTGTACTACACTTCTCTGCTTATCCCTTTGCGGATTATGATGTTATGTTTTTTTATAGTATTAGTTAATTATATCCGCACGTTTATTGATTAATGTCATATTAATATTTAAAACAGATCTTCAATCCTGAAAAATAATAGCTTGGGATTGGTTAACGATAATATTTTGAAACCTTTAAAAGGAGTGAAAGGGAAGAAATGAAATTGATATGGTAATGCTTATGTTCTTCCAGCACGAAAATACCTGACAGGAGGTAATTAAATTACAAGCGTAATTGATTAGATATTGCAATTTATCAATGTCAAATATTAATTTAGATGTTCAATGGTCACGTTTCTTCAGATATTCTTTTTTAGTCGTAATATTAGAGCTTAAAAATAAACAGAGCAGTATAAACGTACGCGTTTCATGTTAATTAGAATTTTTACTTACGAACAACCGCAATAAATCTCAGATTGTGCTGAAGGTCTTTTACGGATAAGTTATTTGTAAAGAACATTACCAGTCTGATGACTAAGATAGAATGTCCACTATAGAAACGCCTATCAAATACTGTTACTTAATATATTATCGTATCACATTATATCATCGGCATTTTTAGTCCAATGTTGGGCATAGGCTTCCCCGGGAAATTTTTGTCCATATTCCCCACGTTGAAATTGCGTTTTAAGTTTCGCAGCGTATATTTTCTCTCAGCGCTAACGTCTGCGTCTCTCTCTTGGCCAGAGCATTTGAGATCGTCAGGGCTTCGTCTGCTGTACAGCAGGGGCAGGTGAGGTTGACTTGGTCTATTTAGATTTAACTTGGACCACTTTAACTATATAATATCATATTCTAGGATAAAAAGTTTTCATCGTGTCATAACGGTAGAAGTGTAGTGTCAGTATGTCTGAAGAAATGATTAAAAAAAGTGATAGCCACGTCGCTCTTAATTCATGCTCCCATTGCATAAGGCGTTGGTTCACATCCTGGCGCTTAGCTTTAAAAATAAAATGTGTGTTTTAATATTAAATATTGCTCGCGTTAACTTTTTCGAAAAACATGTTCTCCTTAGAGTTTTCTAAGAAAACTATTAAGAAAACTAGAATTTTCTAAGACGCATGAAGTCGCACTTGGCTAATGTGGCAGATTATGGCCCTTGACGTTCTAAGAGCAGATTCGTGTCCAGCAGTAAAATGATAAAAGAAGAAAGCACAAATATTTATTTGTCAAAGTATAACTTATTGACAGATGCAATCATCGATCAAATCATTTTTGTGTGCAATACTGCAGTGATCTTTCTATTTGTTTTTATTAACAGGAAACTAATGCTTTGAAATGCCTAAATCTTAATTAGAAATATAAAGTGAGTATTGGTTCAAATATGTATAAGAGTATGATATTACAATAAAACTAATAAATAAAAAAATATACGTATAAAATCATTTAGTAGTCGTCATAGTTTTTTTCATTTGTTACGCTATATTTTCTATTAAATTACAAATTGCCTATGAAATCTAAAGGTTGAATATTAAAACATTTTGTTTACATGAACAATAAACACTGTGTTTACAATAAACACTTATGCTAATAAATAAATGGTAAATTCATGTACATTACATTATATTAACGACTTTAATCATGACCCGGATTCTTCTAATCCAGTTTTTACTTTATTGATTTAAATTAATAATTATTTACCAGTATAATATGCCAGTGTAATAAATTCCTAAAACAAGTTTTATAACTTGAAACATCACATCAGGAAGTATACTTGACATGAGATCAACGACACATATCGGTGATTGCATATAGTATGATGCATGGAAATGAGTTGATTTTAACCCCTCCGCCTAATTATGTCCGAGCGAATCACAGATGATAAAATATTTTCTCGGAGAAAACAAAATTATTACATTGTTTTAACAATTGGAACAAAATACGTTCCTTACGGTTCCTGCTTGATTGGGCGAGATCAGTTCAATGCTATCGCTCTCCAGTCTTTTTCTAGATTGTTATTATTACTATTATTATATTTACATAGCAAAACTTTATTTTTACCAAATACGAATTCAGTAAAAATACACAGTTAATTTTTTTATCTCTGTGCCCTTATAGTACAGATGTGAATCGTTATTGTGTTTTGTATTGGTAACCAGTAGCAATAAAATTTCAGGAACATTTGCGCCTTTCAGAAGATTAAGCAGATTCCATTACTTATCATTGTGTAATAGTCACTATACTCTGTTGAAGGGCATCCAATTTCTATTAAATACTGCCACATATCATCTATGAACATTTTGACTGAGGACGAACATCTCTTCACTAAACATTGAGGGGTAAATTTTTATACCTGCTTGAGTCGCGTAGTAAGGTCAGTATGTGTTGACAGGACGAAAAACCCGGATTCTGCCTCACTTCGCAAGGTGGGTTAAACCCCAGCAACTGGGGAGTTTACATGTTTTACTCACTGGAATCAGCATACGGATAATCGTAACATCACGCCTGTAGTTCCCGAAAAGGTAGGCAGAGGAATGTAGTACACTCACAAGTTTCAACAGTTTCGTTTACGTCTCACTATGAAATAGGCCGTGGGGCCTATTACCATACATATATTGGGCACAAATCCAGACTGCGAGCCACTACTAGAAAATCTTAATTAGAAAAATCCAATAGGGCCCAATCCGGGTATTGAACCCAGAACCTCCCGATCGGCAGTCGCGTTGGCAACCAACACAACCAACGAGACAGTCAATGGAATCAACACTATGCGAAATACTACTTGGTTTCAGGCAAATATCATCTAAATCGTTCAAATTGTACCAAATTATTTGTCGGTCAAAACAATAAGTTACAGCGCAGTTGGTCAAGAATCGATTGTTTCGACGATAAAATAACACCAACATTGTACTACAACAATGTTTACTACACACCTTCCTCGCTGGCGAAGATGTCCCGTCTATTCCTGAGTGGATTGAGTTCGGCTCACCTGCTAAATGCAGTAAAACTGTATATACCCGTAGTGTAGTAGATAGTGCTTGGGAGAAATAGCCAAGCAAAAGACATTATTAGATACTGTGAATTATAATTACCCTAAATAATAACATAACTGTTCATAAATTATATTAATCAAAGATGCATAGTTATTGCAGCTCCCATTTAAAAAACATAACTGTATAAATTTCCTACTTTTACATCATTTTTCAGGGACTAATTAAACGTCAATTAGTGTCCCATTTACGCGACTATTCAACCGTGTAAAGCTGTGCCTGTCTGCATTCCGAATATTCAAACTTCATATTTCCAGAATCGGCATCAAATAAAACCAGCTTTCCTTTACGAAGTACAGTAATATTTCTTAATACTGTACATTTTGTATTTTGCTTATACCAACAATTAAAACACCATAACCTTATTTTCTTTTAAAATATTTCATGGTTGCCCACTAGTACAGTGTTATCGTTATAATCTTTTTAATTTTCATCAGCCTTTCTCAGTCCACTGCTGGACATTGGTGCTAATTTCGTATATCACGCAATAATTATTACTCACATGATTCGCGCTCGTAGACTGCGTTCACTATTTCGGAACTGAAATTTTGGAACTTTCTTAGTAAATTGACTTAAATATATATACCGTCTGTTTTTCTTCATCACTCACGTCTCATAAAGACTTATTTTTTGTGTTTTATTTAACATATTTCTTACACCACAGATGTGGAGCAAGTCATTTAAATTGATAATATTCCTATAACTTTATCTCGAACATGAAAAATCTATACATTATCGTCATTCGTTCGGAAAGATTATATTTTATTATGCAAATTTACAGTTTTTTCGGTGAACTGTACTTTCAGGCCATTGAACCCTGAATGTTTTGGATGTCATTAATTATGTAAAATATACTCGCCATCATTCAAGAAGTAAGCGTAATGATTCTCTTAAGTACCTCTTTATTACATACGAGCGAAATTAACTAAAAAAATCCAGACATTAATATCCCGTTACGGGGAGTCCTTGGGTCGTTTGTGATCGAATTCGAATAATGGATCTTGTTCCGCTAACTGCCGTCCTGTTAACTCGGTCAATGGTTTATGGGCGACGGTAGCGGTTTTCCTTTATGATGCGAATGAGGCAGATTAGTATGGTAATCATGAGATCTTACGAAGCAGCCGTTCTTTCAGATTTATGAAGTGATATTTAACTTTTTTCCAATTTCATTTGTTTTCGTTTGTTCTTATACTATTTATATGCCTTCTCATTTTCCTCAAAAATAAATAGTTACATTCATTATGTCATACCTTCAAAGAGAATGCAACTGTTATCCGGCAGGAAATCTGGAGCGTTCCAGAATATGCTGAGTATTTGTAGTTCCACATTGAATCCGAAATAAACCGCAAAATGTCTGGAAGTCGTTTTCCGGTTCCAGTAGTAGGCATTTATAAACTACTGCACGCGTCTCCTGACCGAGTGTCTGACATTTCAGAGTATTACGTGTTACAAAGTAACACTGTAAGATGTTAACTTTATTTGTGGCATGAAGGATGAATGGTATTTTTAACGATATAATTCTTGCTGTAACAAAAACAGTTAAAGTTGCTTGTAAATTTAATAAACAATGTGATATAACTAAGGCAGTGTTATTATAATTCTCCCTCCCACTGTTACATAATATAATATTAGATAAGAAAATGAGTGATCGAAAGCTCTATAGACCTATCAAAATAAGACATTAATCTGCCGAAGTCGGCCGATGAAGTACTTAATATTATTTATTTCATTAGCGCCAATATGAATGTGAGCGTTTATAGTATTTAAATCGACCTCACTTTTAATAGTCCCTTATTTTATGTCGGCCTAAACCGCGGTAATAAAAGTGCATTTTACTTAAAGCGATAAGTTAATAAAACGAATGTTTCTTACCTACCTGCTCTTTGTGCCCTTAATTTTACCTTGTACCTTCAATTAACATGCTCGATTAAAACCCAAAACTTAGTAACGTATTGCACAAAACAGGTTTCAGTTCGATTTATACAAATTGTTGTATTGTTGAGAATGCTGGAAAAATTCAAGTCGTCATAGCCTTCTAGGCGGGGGTTAAGAGGGAAATATTTAAATAAAGTTAGTAAAGCCTGTTGAAAATTATTTATAGTTAGCTTTAATGCAACGTTAGCGCATTGTACTTAATTAACAATACAAAACAGTCCTGGCTTAAAGCCTGGCGCGTAAATGTAAATTTTATAATTAAATTGACAGCTTCGTTGGTCGTGTTGGTTGTAAGCGCGACTGCCGGTCCTGGGTTCGAATCCAAAGTCGAGCACTATTGCATTTTACTTATATTGTGTAATAGAAATGTCAACACACTTCACTTCTACACTCCTCTGCCCATCTCTTCGGGGAGTAGATCTGTGATGGTACATATTTTTTTATATATCTTTTTATCAACAATTCTCATTTTATCTGAAAAACCAGAGCAAATGTTTATAATCAGGCGAAATCAAGTGTCATTTTAGTAATGAGTAAAACTAGAAATCGAAAGTTGGTTTCGATAAACCAAAGATGAAATGATCACAGTCGTGATGTAACGTGATAATTTAATATTACTTGCTGTAACGACCAACGAAAACATCTTGAAAAAACCTATTCATTTTCGGGTTCTCCAGAATGTTCTATAAGGCGTTTCAGAAGGGATACCTTACTTTTTTACAAGTTTACCATAAGAAGAATGGATAGAAATATTAATAAGAGAATCGATGAACCGTGTGTATCAATGTTCCAGGTGTACACTTCGTAATATTTGGTGTAGAAACGCAGTTTAAATACATTTAAACTATTTTAAACTTTAACCACATTGAAAGGACATAAAAGTTCGCTTCGTGTAGCTGGACCGTTTCCAAATAAGGTAGCTGTCGCCAGCATGCGACCGTGTGCTGCGAACTTCTCGCAGTTCAGACGACCCCAGTAACGGCAATGTCGTGTAATGTATTGTTGGAATGGTGGCAATAGCGTTTACTCGTTCTCGAAACCATACGCTTTATCCGGTCTTTGGAAAAATTTAACTTTCATATACCTACATCTCGACATAATGAGGCTGGTAAATCGAGAATATCGCAACATTAAATCCGCGCTATGTTAAATTTAGTAGCAGATAGGGCAATGAGAAAGAAATGAAAGACAGACATAGTCATCATCACTATAATCATCATCATCATCAGCCTATTGCAGTCCACTGCTGGGCAGAGGACTCCCCTAAGCGGTTATGCCCATAATCCTAACGCTGGGCATACGGGTTGGAGAACAGCTTCCGGCGCCGCCTACGCTGCTGTCTATGTACTACGGGGGGCATTAAGCTGTGCCTAGGTAGATCGCGCCATAAGACATAGTATTAAATAAAAAAAACAGTCGCCAAAAGTTGTTAATTAACTATCTTTATTAACCGGATTTCTATTCGATTCGATTAGATTCCTATCCTCCCGATTCCTATTGAGGCGGCAACTACTCATAATAATGAGATACTTTAACAAGCAGGCCGCAGTAGCTGCCTGTTCGTTCTGCCTGTCTTAGCTTAAAATAAAATTTGCTCAATACATTTTATTCATTAACTCACAAAGAACAGTTAAAACTTCGATACGACTTTTCTACGTGTTTTAAAAGGAGACGATTAAGTCCATTGGGTAATAGATAAGTGCTCCTTCTTAAATCGTTTAAATTACCTAACTAAGTACCTACTCCAGTCCGCTTTGTAACGCTTGCTAAAATTTTAGTACGGCTACCGTTTACTTAGAAATATATTAAGTTACTGTACTGTACTGTACTCCCGCGACCTGTGTTTACTATTATGCTGATTGATTCTTTACATCATTTGTTCTTGGCCTTACGGGTACATACTAACTACTAAGTGCACTAACATTAGCAGTCCTATTCGAGACGTGTAGAAAACGTCCATTGTCGGCAATAGCTCGTGACTACCGGCTGCTTATGTGTTAATGTTTCCACAAAACAAAATAATCATTTAAACATAGTCAATATAAAATAATGTAAGTTTTTCAGAAAATATCACAGCATATTTCAAACACCATTAGTAAAATGGATGGATCTCTTTCAGCTTTCATGTATTATAAAAGCTAATTGAATTAAATATTGACTGTGAAATTTAGCGAATTAGTAAAAATATATTACTGAACTAAATACTGTTGAAATATATGTATTGGGTTAGTATTCCTTTGGCAATATTGAATATCTTTTCGATTGGTTTTATTCCTCGTATGTTGTTTGTGCTATCCCCTGGGAGGCACTGGCTTAACACCAGGTGGACTGTACGAGCTTTTCGCCACATTTACATAAAAAACGTGATAAATCCTAACATTCAATTACGTTTGGGTCCATTCGCAGAGTACATAGCCACAAAATAAACGTATCTAGAACGATCGATGCATACAGTGAATATTTTATTGCCGCCTGTTTGGTTTCGGTCTGTCTGTGTACTCCGGACTTTAGAGAGGAAAAATAGAAAGGTTTACAATCGCACAAAAACGCCTTTTATCAAAAAGTAGTTCACAAACACTGTAATAGATGTATTTGCTTTGAAAAAAAAAACCCATCCAAATTGCTTGATGTCATGAGGATATGTCGCAACGTGTACTATATAAAGAATAAAGTAACTTAGTCAAATAGTTAATTTCCAGTGGTAAATGTCATAAGCATTTCCGTGTACGGGAGAGCAGTGTCAGTTCGTTGTCCGTTGGTAACGGTGGCTACACACACTTGTCAGTCACAGTGCGGTTTGAGTGCTTCTCAGAGGTTGGCTGGTTATTACGGGCTACCTACTATTGCTACTCTACTACTACATAAAAAAAACGTAACATCACGCCCGTAATCCCGGAGAGTTAGGCAGAGAAATGTAGAACACTCCGTTCTCCAGTTACGTATACGTGTCACTATGGAATTGGTGGTGAGCTTATTGCCGTACACCGGGCACATATCCAGAC
>DWDU01001143.1:0-15482 GCA_018245575.1 Jemadia suekentonmiller
TTTAATTTTACAGGATTTCGAAGCCCTCACACCTAACTTGATGGCTCGAACTATTGAGACAGTGGAGGGTGGAGGTCTTATCATATTCCTATTAAAAACAATGAACTCTTTAAGGCAGCTCCATTCAATTACTATGGATGTTCATTCCAGGTACGGTTTTACAATCATACATTATCTGACATACTTAGTTTTTCATACATGGCTTACTATACATAGTTACTTATGTTTTGATAATTTTTCTCATTCAGATTCAAAACCGAAGCCCACGATTCAGTGGTGAATCGTTTCAACGAACGCTTCCTTCTGTCGCTCGCCGACAACCCACGCTGCCTGGTTCTCGATGATTCTCTCACTGTACTACCTATATCGTCCAAGACGGCACAGGTCGATCCTGTGAATGTTACTCCAGAGGTATTATGTGGTCTGTTTATTTTGTTCCTTTAAACTTAATTATAATTTATTAAAAAAACAGGGTTGATCTTTATATACAGTTTGTTGAGTAGTGCCGTCACGATTTTTTCTAATTTACAAAAAAGATTTTTACGAAAAAAATAGAGATTTTATGTTATGTCATAGTGCGTTTTTGGTCTTTTATTTGAACTTTTTCCAGTTTAACGACTATTTATTTCGTAATATTGATGTATTTAAATTTAATTGACACAACTGTTGCAGCGTGTGAATCCAAAACTGACGGAGCTAGTGTTGTCTCTCTCCGACACGCCGCCAGCAGGGCCTCTGGTGGCGTTGTGTCGCACGTACGATCAAGCGACCGCTTTAGTCGCACTCATCAACACACTGGCCGACAGGCAGGCGAGGTAGAATCGATTTCTTACAATATGATTATCGTAATTATATGAACGTATTCTAAGCGCAATAATAAATCATGATGTAACGTACAATGCAATAAAGGTATTTTAATTTTCAGGCCACCCCATTGCCTCACAGCGGCGCGAGGCAGAGGCAAGTCCGCGTGCCTCGGCCTCGCAGTGTCAGCAGCGGTCGCGCTAGGCTACGTCAACATCTATGTGACGTCACCACATCCAGAGAACTTGATCACGCTGTTCGAATTTGTTCTTAGAGGCCTAGATGCATGCTTGTACCAGGAACACATAGATTACAATATTGTAAGGTCCACTAATCCAGACTTCAAGAGGGCAATCGTGAGAATTAACATCTCTAAGAATTCTCGCCAGACTGTACAGGTGAATGGATTATTTTTCACATTCAGTTCATTCACATTGACGTCACATAATCTGTAAGTAATCGCTTGTAATCCCCAAAGTGGTAGGCAGACGAGTGTAGAACACTCCCACGTTTTACCAGTTACGGTTACGTGTTAAAGAAAAGTATCTGAAATGCTTGAAACTTTCAATTCAAAATGTAATATAGATAATTTTTTTATTGTCCTTTCGAATTTCAGTACATAACACCGGACGACCACTCGCTGCTGTCGGCCGCCGACCTGGTGCTGGTGGACGAGGCGGCCGCCATCCCGCTGGCGCACGTGGCGGCGGCCGCGACCAGGGCGCCCCTGGCGCTGCTGGCCTCCACCGTGTCGGGCTACGAAGGCACCGGCAGAGCTCTGTCCTTGAAACTGTTCGCTCAGTTACAATCCAAGCATAACGCTCCACCACCGGCAAGTGCAATTTCAGATGTGTTACGCGGCAGCTAGCCAGAAATATTTTTGTAACAAATTTGAATACTGTGTCGGTTTTGTAATATTTGACTCTCGTTGTTCTCTGTCTACCCCGTGAGGGACCTGGCGTGGACATATGTATGTGTGTTGCCGTAACCGTATGATATTTAAAATTTTTCGTTGTATAATTAGCGTTTACTGTTAATGTAAATTAAAGTTTATTGTTAATGTAACAAAAGAAGAGTAACTATTTCTTCCGTACTATATTGTATTCAATTAATAATTTCTCACGTTAAATATTTCCCTATCAGATAAAATTGGAGGAGCCGATTCGTTATCGGGCCCACGACCCGGTGGAGCGCTGGCTGAACTCGTTGCTGTGCCTGGAGGCTCCGAGCCCCGCCCCCGGCGCCGGCGCCCCGCCCCCCGCCGCCTGCGAGCTGCTGCGCGTCAACAGGGACGCTCTCTTCTGCTACCACAAGGCCGCCGAGGCCTTCCTGCACAGACTGGTCGCTATTTACGTCGCAAGTCACTATAAGGTCAATAATTATATTCATCAGAAAGTCTTCAAACCAAACATTCCTAATCAAAATGCGCATATGTCTCAATTTTTTTGTCTCAATTTGTTTTTATTATCCCAAGTTGGGTATTGATAATACTACACTTTATCACAAACACACAATACATGAACAACTGTACTATAATTATTGTGTAACTTATTTAACTACAATGATATTTTTCTACATTCCACAGAACAGTCCGAACGATATCCAACTGCTAGCCGACGCACCGGCCCACTGTCTCTTTGTCCTGTTGGCTCCGACACCTCCACGGGCCGCCAGCATGCCCGAAGTGCTCTGCGTTATACAGATGTGCTTCGAAGGAAACATATCCGACAAGTGAGATTACTATTATTACCTGCTATTATTACTATGAACCAGACGACTACACGGGAGCGGTCTGCGTGCTTGTGTATAATCAGTGGAGCGTAACACCGAGCCGTGCGCGCCAGGTCGGTGGCCGGCGCGCTGGGCCGCGGGCGCCGCGCGGCCGGCGACCTCATCCCCTGGAACATTTGCGAGCAGTTCGGCGACAGGGACTTCCCCAAGCTGAGCGGCGCGCGCGTCGTGCGCATCGCCACCCACCCCTCCTACCAAAGGGTAACTCGTAATCTGTCATCGTATCAAATTACCCTTCTGAATTTAATTGTATATTGATTTGAAATGTACTTGGTAGTAAGTGGTATAAATTATTAAGTTGGGAGTTTACATTGAGAAATGAATGTAATTTGGTTGCGAAGATGGCGCATTTGGCTAAAAAGAAAACAAATGGATCAACAGTTCACATGTCTGAATTGATTGACTGAGGATGTTTTGGTACGAAAATCATAGACCATTTCCATTACTATTATTAAAAATGACCGTATATTTATTTTAAATTTCGGTACATTTAAAACGGCAGATGGGCTACGGCAAAAGGGCCCTGCAACAGCTGGCGGCGTACTACTCGGGCGACGTGCCGCGCCTCGACGACGCGGCCGGCGACGACGGCGGCGAGCAGCCCGGCGAGCGGCTCGGCGAGCGGCTCGGCGAGCGGCCCGGCGAGCGGCCCGGCGAGCGGCCCGGCGGCCACTCGCTGCACGCAGAGACCATCGTGCCGAGGTTGGATGTCCGTCTGGTCTTGTTACATTGTACACACTATATAGGGGTCCCTATTGAGAGTTGATGGTACCTTGCCTCGTTTGTTATATTGGTTGTAAGAGTGCCGAACAAGAGGTCCTGGGTTGAAATCTGTAGCTGTGTTAATAATTTTAAGAGTTAATAAATTTTTCTAACGTACATTCTCTTATTGTGGCTCGGAGTCTGTATATGTGCCCGGTGCATGTCAATAGACTCACCATCTATTCCATAATGGAACATAAACATTACTAGTGAAACTTTGAAGTATACTACACTCTTCTACATAGAAGAGTGTTAAAATGATTTAATAATAATGGCGGTTTCTTAGGAGTACAGGTTTAATATTTTAAAAAAAACTTAAACAAGTGTCCCCATCTATTGTCAAAGTATTCACTTCCCACTGCATTTATAATTATTTGAAAGACTAATATCACTCACATAATAATAACCGCTCTACAGAAGCAAGCCACCGACGCTACTAAAGCGCCTCACAGAGATGCACCCCGAGTCTTTAGACTACTTGGGAACAAGCTTTGGTCTCACTGAGGATTTGCTCAAGTTCTGGAAATCTCAAGAATATGTACCAGTATACATAAGGTAATCTAGCCTGTCTCTAATCTGTCTCAAAAAAACTACAAAGTTTTGCCTATAAAGACAATTTTAAAATTAACTTGTAACATACCATACATTGGACACATTTCCAAGTTCGAGATTTTTGTTTTTAAATTTTTGATATATGGCTTCCATTCAGTTGACTGTCAAGTCAAATCTGGATGTGTTTCTGTCTCTTTATTTTCTAATTCCTGCCCATGTTTATATAATGCTGTATCGATTTCAATTTTTTTGGTTTTGGTTGTAAAAACGTATCTCAGATATATTTATAGAGAGAAGATTATTTTGAAAACAATCGAAAAGTAGGTCTAGATATTAGATCTTTATGTGCCTGGGGCATAACTTATTAGTGAATGGCCAAAGTATAAGAAACATGTATCATCCGCGTATAGGTTCAAATGGCCTTAGAGTTTGTCTTCATGAATTGTACTTATATAAATGAAAAACAGTAAAGGTCCGAGAATCGAACCTTGTGGAATACCACAGCTGATAGGTAGTGGGGAGCTTGGGTGTTGATTAAATTTTACTATCTGTTACCTATTTGATATGTAATATTCGATAATATTATATGCTATTTTTCTTACTCTTATTTCTTTTAATTTGTACAATAACAGATAATGATTCATGGTGTCAAATGCCTTTTTTATGTTCATGTAGACAGCCAATACTACGTTTTTTGAGGTAATGTTATTTTTTATAAGTAATAATATTTATAATGGTTAACAGAGTACTACTACGTTGAGCGTAAGTACTGCGGATTCATGTACTACTCGGGTATGTAATGATTTAGTCTAGGATAGGTCGATTAGTCGATCGCGTCATAAAAAAATATCGAGGCTCGAGGTTACTCTAAACCGTTCGAATTAGTTGTAGGGGCAGACGCTTACAAACGCTATCTATGAGAACGTACGTAGGAAGTAAGATCCGCGTGCAACAAAGAAAAATCCAAAGGTCGATGACGACGAGAGGGTATACATTTGAACGCTTAATTTGTCGTTTCATATTAAAAATAACGCGAAGTTCGTGTGCATTGCAGCCAGAAGGCGAACGAGTTGACGGGCGAGCACTCGTGCGTGCTGCTGCGCGCGCTGCGCGGCGCGTGGCTGGCCGCCTACCGCGCCGACTTCCGGCGGCGCCTGGCGCGCCTGCTGCCGCGCTCGCTGCGCGCGCTGCCCGCCGCGCTGGCGCTGGCGGCGCTGCGCGGCGGCGGCGAGCTGCCCGGTGCGCCCGCGCCCCCCCGCCTCGTCCCCGCCTCGCCCCCGCCTCGACCCCGCCACGACCACGCCACGCCCCCGCCACGCTCGTCTCGCTGGCCGACTGTTCATTCCCACATATTTAATTATCGCCTAATCCTTTATCCCGATATTGAGGATGGATTGAAAGCCGAGTAGAATTTTCTTCCACAACTCCCATATCGAATTAGTGTGCGATACGTCCAAATACGAGTCCCTCCGCTTTAAGGCCGGTGATAGTACTTTTTTATATGTATGAAATTTGTTACAGTTTTAACGAAAGAACTCATAGAGCAGCAGTTGAGCCCCTACGACATGTCCCGCGTGGAAGCCTACTGCAGGCAGCAGGCAGATTACAGACTCATCACCGATCTGCTGAACCCCATCGCTAACATCGTGTTCCATACAAAAAGTGGTGTCAAACTAGATGCTGTACAGCAAGTACGTGTTAGAGAATGCCATCAGGATTTAAGTCAGCCCTTTGTAGCCTAACTATAGGTTAACAATGAAGAATACATAAATCAATGAAAGAAAATTTATTTACTGTTTATATACTGTGTATATCTCAGGCTATGGTATAACGCACCAGCCGTCGTCGTTCTGACAACCAATGGATCTAACCGCTGATAATTGTATGTTGTAGCGATATTTAAGGGAGAACTTTGTCCACTAGTGGACATCTGTGGGGTAAATAGGTGATGTATCTTCAAATATCGGCGAGACATATTCATGTATGACTAAATTTCTTATTTCAATAGTCTTTTTTTATGAAACAGTATTTTTCCTTCATAATCGAGTTCAGTATAAATTTATTTTCACTCTAGGTCATCTTTGTGGCAATGGGTTTCCAAATGAAAGACGTGGATGACGTAGCCTCCGAGCTGGGCCTGCCTGGCTCGCAAGTGTTGGCCAAGTTCTACGAGGCCTGCAAGAAGATCAACGCAGCCCTCAACGCCGTTCTTGAGGTGACCGCGGCTAAGGAGATCGGGATAGACGACAAAACTGCCGACGTGGACCTGCAGGGGCCAGTGAAGCAGAGCCTCCACCACGAGCTATCACAAGCTGCTAAGGTACTAATTTTGGGTGTGTGTGTTGCCATCGTGTGGAAGTTTAAAAATAAATTATTTACCTCTTATTTTTGTTTTTTTTATTGTTTTATGTATAAAATAATTATATATATAGAAAAAGTATCGGTAGTAATTCAAAGCAGTGAAGACTTAGTAACCACCGCCACTTCAAGTAACGTTTGTCACCAAGCAATAGTATTGGCGCGCAAGTTGTAATCGCACAAAACTACGAGCCGTAGCGAACTAATCCGTCAGGACAAATGTAGATGTTTGACAGTTCACATGGACAACGCAAGTACTGTTTGTGACTGTGTACTGCTACATATATATATATCGTTCCATGTACATATATATATATGTACATGGAACGATGTATATGGTACGGAGAGGACAACAAAATTTGAAGAATACATCTACAAATCCTTGTTTTCTGTACTTAACGCCAGGAACTCGAACGTAAGCAGCGCAAGGAGTTGTCGAAGCTGATGGGCGAGGACCTGGCTCAGTACCGCATCAAGGGCAGCGACCTGGACTGGGGCCAGGCCTTGGCCTCCTCCAACAAGGCGAGCCTCGTCCCTGTCAAAAGGTACCTCTTATACATATTTAATTATGAAAGGAGCATGTAACGAATTAATGAATTAGTAAAAAAAATACTTCGTCATCAGAATGGATCTGCTGGGCTTGAACCTAACCCTTCCAGTTTGAAACACTGGCCTCTATCCCTACTACCTAAGTAGGTAAGTACTGTAATTAGGACCTCCTAATTACAGTACTTTCCATAGTTCTAGTAAAAGGGTTCGTTTGACTAATGTCGTGTAGACGTAACGTATTGGTAAATTATATTTAACATACACTAGGCAATATTAAGAGCAGTCGACCCTTATCTGGGTGACATGTAGTTCTGCGATTTATGTACAAATGTCTAAATCGCAAGCGCAACCCAAGATCCTGGTGTTATAACTATACAATTTTTATTTAATCTGTTGTCATTTAAACTTACAAATGAGTTTCTCTATTATGTACCTGTGATCTATACAATTTTTAAACAATACCCTATGATTGATGGTTAATAATTTTTTTATTAGATGTAACCTCAACTGTAACTCATGACATGCCAACATCTGTCATATAACATACAACCCATCAGTACTCTCTTGTAACTTCTATAGTGACTCAAGTTGTTGTCCGTTGGTTTCAGTGGCGAGAAACGTCTCGGGGACGACAGCAAAGAGATCGACGACCTTATCGAAGCGCACGAGAACAAGAAGAGGAAAAAGAAAAAACATAACAGAAATCAAATTTAATATTACACATATTATTGACTATAACTTGTGTTTCAATTTATAACGATATTAATGTAAAATAGGGTCAGGATAAATAAACAATTATATGAATAACAAGTTAAACGAAGTAATCAGAGCCTGGGTTTATTTGTCCAGTCAAATAACAAGCTGTTTTTTTTCTATAAAATCTTTCCTATCGCTTTCCTGCTATCTATAGGAGCGATACCATTAAAAGCAATGAAACTATGTAATAAGCAGCAGTTATTTATTATGCTATATTTGTTAGTAATTTCACTGATATTATGATTTCACAATGGCTTGAAATTCAACCATTAGAGGATTCATTTTCACTCCTGACGCCCGGATTCAAATCCAGACGCTCTTTACAAAATGTGTTTTAAAGATAAATATCATTTGCTATAACGGTGAAGGAAAATCTAGTGGAACAACCTGCACACCTTAAAGAAAACTTAAACTTACGCCTGTAACTCCCGAAGAGGTATGCAGAGAGTGTTACAATCCCATGTTTCACCAGTTACGTTTACGTCCCATTATGGTAGGAGATGAGCCTATTGCCTCACGCTGGGCTCAAATCCAGACTCCGAGTCACTACCAGAAATATTTATTAAAATATTTAAGTTAGAAAAACTCAATAGTAGCCGACGGACAAGACCTCTTAATCCGTAGTCGCGTTTACAACCAACACTACTATTATTAGATTAAAATGTCAATGTTTTCACATTCGTACAGCAAACAAATTTCAAACTAGAACACAGACTTCAACAATTATAATAGTTTTGTATTTAGCCTATTGTTTATTCGCGTGTTGCTGCAGTACTTTTAAAACCCAGTTTCGTATGATTTCAATATTTCAGCGCTGATTATATTGGGATGTGAAAAATATGTGGTGTTAAAGGAAAACAAGGAGTTCAATAATAATTTCTATAATTATCGTAATATAAAAAAGTGTTGGTAGTTATTCAACCCTTGGAATAGACAATAGATATTTCCTCTTAAACATAACAAATATGGCGACGGGCGGTCGCGAGTAAAAAAATATGAATTTGTGTCGCCGCGGCCCTCGCCCGCGCCATACGCCTTTACAATATATTGTGATCTAAGAAAAATAATATTTTCGTCTAACGCCCTCTGGCGAGCGCGTGGTAAACAATTTTATACTATAATTAATTTGTCACTTAGTTTAACATACATGCACTACTCGTTATAAAAGGAGACGGCTGGACCTCGTACCCGCTCTGTTATCCCCAACATAAAAACAATATAGAACTGTATTATTGACCCTATACCATTGCGAATTATCGCAAGGTCTCCTTCGACATTCGTACGAAATCCAGCCAAGTTAACACTAGTAACTACATCGATGATA
Source organism: Jemadia suekentonmiller (assembly GCA_018245575.1). Classification (NCBI taxonomy): domain Eukaryota; kingdom Metazoa; phylum Arthropoda; class Insecta; order Lepidoptera; family Hesperiidae; genus Jemadia; species Jemadia suekentonmiller. The sequence goes on from DWDU01001143.1 coordinate 8,897, forward strand.
ATAAAAATACCATTCGCTACAAAACAAAACGTTTAGAATCTCGTTCCGGAGTTTCCGTTGCTAACGGTTTTTATACGGCATTTATACACTATTTCTCACTTTCTTAACAGGATACATTTAAAATAACAAATTCTTATAGTACCTAAAGCGATTTCTCAAAGTTATAAATATGTTATAAATAAAATACATAGTGTTATATTTTTACAAGATCGTCTAAGAAGTATTGTGTAGCGACCTTGCGACATCGTAGCTAGCGGCCTCAACGCGCAGAGAAGACGTGGAGTTGTAAGCGGCGAAGTCATAACTCGTTGGAGAGAATTAGCACTTAACATGGGATCTGCGACTCTTGGCACTTTGACTTAACGCTAAAAAATTACATTTACAGCCAACATAATGAAAACAAACAATTAGTACCAAATAATTAAAGCCCTTAGAAAATGTATCGTTCAAAGATTTCGTATCTAATTAAGATAGATAGGTGAAGACAGTTTATTTTGCAAGAGAAATTTCACGCACAAGCTTCAGCAAAACAGAACTTCACGAACATCGATGACATAATTATTTAAAATACTTAATACAAATCTTTTCTACTTCATTTGACATTATAAGCATATATATAATATAATATAATCTTGGTTGACCTTATTGTATGTAGGTGAAGCAGTATACAGCGACACGTCGACTAGAGCGCACGAACATAACTACGCTTAATTTAATTAAACATTACATAATGAAATACACGGAAGCAATTCCACACTAAATCTTATTGCCACTCATAAATTATTGCTACGACATACACATAAAGATCTACTACGTATATTTAAATTGTAAATATAATCCTAATAATTATACAGTATTGTAATCAATTAAAACGAAAACTGTTTTAATTACTGCGTTTCAGTTCAATTACAACTCAGCAGGGGTTATCTGTGCCGCTCTAACATCACAATAGTCTATAGTGAGTATATAAAAAACCACAACTCAATTAATACGATTAAATGAAACATTCATTGTTTTTGATTTATGACTGCCCAATATTTTGAGAAGTAATTAATTGTACATCTTTAACCGATCGCACTACGTTCGAATGAAAACCATAAACTGTCGTTACTGGTCATTATTTTAAATTGACTCGTGACAGCTATAAACAGTTTTGACAACGGTTTTCCTGAATGTTACATGTGACCAGCTATGGACCATTGTGTTCAGAGCCGTGTCATTTTAGTACATACATGTACACGTGCATAGTGTACAGTGCGAAAATATTCCAGTACAATCAAGTGAACACTCCGTTACCCGACAGCGAGAATGCAAATCTCCCGACTCGCATCGGTACATCCAAACGAAATTGCCGGCTGACCGTTCCTCACTAAGGCACAATATATTTTAAAATTTCCGTTTTCAACTTCATTATAATACGTACATAAAATATAAAAAAACGAATTCAATTCCCCGCTGTAAAAATCATGAGGTATTCGCTCTAGCTGTTACCTACTTAATCAATTATTATTAAAATTTTAAGAACACTCACGAGAAACCCTTATCGTCTATTAATGTTAATGTGGATATATTCAAAAATATTTATGTATAGCTTAAAATACATTGCTCTATATATCCGAACAAACTAAGCAAAAACGCTATTGTTATTATAATAATTATACCAAGCTAATTAATGTCTTATATAATTTATTTCCAGTTATAAGTTAAAATATTTAATAAGCCACTAATTGCAGATAACTAACATCGCTTCCCCGTCGCCTGCACGGTTTGAATAATGATCGTAATTTGACTAATTACTTGGTCCAAACATTACTTGTTTCGATATTGCTTTGACGTACTGGACCTGAGAGACGTTTCGTTTATAATTCCGTTAATCAATCAACAGACTTTAAATACTAACAGGCAACTTTTAAATCAACACAAATACCAATAATTTGAACAATATATAAAAATTGACATGTTTATATAACATTAGTAAATTTGTATAAAATGTTTTAATTGTTGTATTTGGCTAACTAATGATCAAACATTCATTATTTACATAAACAGGCTATAAACACATGTATATTCAGCACGTGGTTAATAACGTTGTCTGGAATTGAACTGTCATTTAGTAAAGGTCGCAGAAATATTGCAACTTTTTTAACTTGAATTTTATGACTAATATGTGATCGTCTACGTTCACCTTAAAGTTTCGAATAGCAATATTATTTTCATATGTAAACATCGTAGTGCGTCTTCATACTGAACAAGTATGCAAATATGTATTCGTATTACGCCAGACCGAGATTCCAGGCCCGACACTGTAGCCACAGAGTGAGTTAAACGAAAAATTTATTAATTTCCGTTTACATATAACCGCAATATTGTATAAAAGTGTCCCTAGTCGTCATTTTGTTAAGAAATAGTTCGGCCTATTTAAAAATTTGAGGGTTGATATTTATTTTAATATCGTGAACCCTTTGTTACTTTTTCGGTATATAAGTACGAGCACTACTAGTTATAATATATATACATGAATAATATCTGGGTTCTTCCAGAGGCACGTTGTGATTAAGAGATGTTTGATTTCAAGATGCCATCTGACTTTTGGCGAATGAATTATTATTACGCAATGTTATTATTGTATTTTCCTAATTATTACTTCCAATATACTTCAATATTACTAATAACTAATGGAATAATTCGATCAAAATTCAAACCGAGCATTAATATATCATTCACTTGAACAATGGTTACAGTAAAACAACACTTTTAAGTTCTCAAGGCTATTCATGTTTACCTTAATTAAAACATTGCTTCAGAATAAAACTGGCAACATTGTACCCATGATTTGATGATCTTATCCCATACAATGGACTGTTTGATTGGAACAATTGGTCAAGTGCTAATACTCAATAACGTTGATAAACATTTCAATAACATCCACTGAAGACTCATCGATCTTTCAATACGGCTATAAGGCAGATAAAAACGAGGTCGGTTTAGTATTGCTATATGTTCTGTAACTTAATATTGCACCGAATGACATTTGTACCCGCAGTTAGCTTGCGACAAAGTATCTTTTGGTCCATTGTAATTGTCGATTTAAATTCATCATCATCAACCCATTTATGGTTTCTCTGTTGGATGCGGATGTGCTCGTCCTCTCACAGAGTGAGAAGGGTTAAGGGTTTACTTCGCTGGTCAAGTGAGGGTTGGCAGATTTGACATACTTTAGAGAACATTTTTTTAAACTATAAAATGTGCAGTTTTGCTCGCGATTTTTCTTTCACGTTTATGCCGATGTTATAAACACATTTACAGTAGTGTTAGTGTAAAGCGCCATTATTTATGCGATGACAGAAATTTTTTTTTTAATGTTGCTTACATTAATAAATAGTCTGGTCAAAGGATGACGCGAGAAAGAATAAAATATTCTTCTTGCTGTATGCATATTTTCGAAGACAATTGTGATCATTATTGTTCGAGTTTCGTCGCACGCTAAATGTGGGTAGAACTAAAACTACATTATGAGCTAAATAATGACAATATCCGCCCCTTGGTGTTACAATTGCAGAGGTATTGCTGTGAACGAACTGCGAATATACTACACTTACCTATCGTATACGAAAGCGCTTCGCGAAGTACTGTTTTCACACTACACTCTGAGAGAAAATAAATTTATCGACTGCTGCATTAATAAACGCCTGCGGATAAATATTAGCGATATAATGTAAACGTGTGCGGATTTAAACCCGCAGGAACAGAATATAAAACAAATCGAAGTTTCAAAAGTAATAAAAATTTGACCTCGTGTAGTGTGAAAACTGAGGCCGTAGTCAGAGTCAACACAGTACGAAATATTTCTCACCTTGTGAGTCACTTAATCCTGTTGTCCTTTTCTCATATTACATTATTGCCTTACCATTTATACACAATATAAAACTTTGTTGCTTTCCAACACAAACGTTAGTTGTGAACATGAGACGTATTAGAAGTGACGATGCGTTTTGAATATCTAATTTTCGTACTTAGCGTACATCAATCTGACCACGGCCGAAGGCGTTTGTACGGTCCTATAATTAATTATTCGTTATTATTGAATAATTGTACGATTATAATTAACAATTAATAGAACCGCAGTAATCATGAGCTTGCAGCGATCCAAGTAACATACTGACGACATCGACACACAAACATCTAGTACTTACAATAATATATATCTACATTTATATAAATACATATATATGTATAATCAAATTGTACTAATTGATTCCGGTATTGTTAGAATAAATTGCACGTATACAAATTCAGTATCAGTTGTGTATTATTATTGAGTTTCCGCTTTGTATCTTGTTTGTACGGCATTTCTGATGTCGTGTGAACCAACGAGAGATTTATAATTCAGTACGTCAATATTACTCAATATTCATAAACATCTGATAAAATAACACAAATAAAAACATTTCATTTTTATATTATCAATTTGCTGTCATTTTAAATTCTGTTTTATCATTTCAGGGTTCTATTTTTAAAAATAAAACCGTTCCATTGAATTCAATTCTCTGATTGGTCTGAATTGTTATATTGTAACATTACTTGTTTTTGACCGTTCCAATTATTATTATAATTTGTTTTAGAAGATTATGTTTGTATATTTTCCAAATTTCAATACCAAATTTCATAGCAATTTCATTTATGATGCGCAACCTTCTTAACATCACCGTGAATCTGTCTCAAGCACAATATCTTTACGTTGTATAGCAACCCTAATAGGATTTCCAACTGCCTGTGCTTATTATTTTCCAACTATGATCTTAACCAAATAATCTTAGCTAATTCTTTCCAAAGACACAACTATACTGAATTCATAATTAACACACTAACCCTAAACGCCTTCAAGTTTTTAATATAAGGCAAACGTAAGTACATTAAAGCGGTAATGTTCCACCCTTGGCATGAGACGCAATTATTGCTTTTGTAACTACAGATCACGCTTGACGCTCGCTGATAGGTAATAAATTTGAGCGACGCAAATATGCCCCGATTAAGAAGCATCGCCAACTCAGTTATAAAATAAAGAACCCTTCTCACCGACTGCGACACAAAAAAAGAGGGAATACTTAAATTTCCCGATTTCACGTCCTATTTCTACGACTTGTTAGAATCTCCGTTAAAATGAGAACTAATCGTGCGTCATAAAACAAAAATGATATATAAACGTCAAAATAAAATTGTTGGCGTCGTACAAAATCTAAATGTTATATTAAAATACGTCTTCATATTGCTCGTCCGATACTAATACACTAAATACTTGTTCGCTCGCGTTGCGACAAGTGCCTAAGGCGGTATTGTTTATACAATTGTAAAAAATTGGGGTAACAGTGGTGTTATACGAGACAAATTGACAAAAGGCAATATTAAACTACGCTAATATCGATACATAAAGCATTTTCAAAACATCCAACATTTAACACTTCTCTACAACGACGTTTCGTTTCTATGACAAACATTGTCAATGTCAGTGTCAAACCAGATCGTTGACACAACAAATTGACTGTCACAAGTTAATCAACATACCGTACGACAACACGATGAGCCGAGCGAACGATCAAAGCGAGAGGGAACAAAAAAGGTGAGAGAGAAAAAAAGCAAACCAAAAATACAATTATACATAAAAATTAATGTATTCTATCATCAAATAACATAGGGTAATAGTTACACAGCGTAATAAAATTAAAGGAAAACAAATTTATACATATTTCTTAACGGACATATAATAAAAAAAAAACAAATTATACATGCTATCAACACAAAATGCTACTTATGAAATTATAAAGAAAAAACATAACTATACAATTGCCTATATAAAAAAAACCGATACAGCGCGACGCGTCCCGCCGGCGCCCGCGCGGAGCTCCACTTTAGTCTAAACTTATAGCGTACGAGTACACAAGTAATGTCGATAAAAAAAATTTGGCGTCAATTTTAGGGATAAATCAGTGTTTTTTTTCTTGTTTGAGATTAACATTTCAAATTATACACGCGCGCAATACAATTATACATAGTAAAACATCGTGAGGTAACTACATTGACACTATACTTACATACATATACATATATGTATAAATATATACATATACGTACGTATGCCGTTCAAATTATACACTGTAGCAATTATATTCACTATTAACTTGGTATTAAAAAAGCGATTGCAGTATTAAAATGGATGACGATTGGAGTTTAAATATTAGGAATTAAAATAATAAGGATAATGGACATGATGACAAATTTTAAATAACTGTTTTTTTATGTTCAGAAATAAATATTATATACAATGAATACCATATTTTGGCTTAAAATGAGAAGTTAATACTAAAAAATTACATTTTACTGTCAAATTTCATTTATTTCCGCCAAAACGCTACAAACCGTCATGGCATCGTTTTGACGTCACGTTGGACTAGTTCGATGACAAAATATATGAAACTAACAAGAGCTGTGATCGTGATTTACACTAACCTGACGTCATTTCCTCTGATTGGCGTTGAACATAACATGGCGGATTATCGTATTTTGTAGTTCTATTTTATAATAAATAATC
>DWDU01001144.1:0-15478 GCA_018245575.1 Jemadia suekentonmiller
TTGTTTTGCATAGGGCCGTTACGTTTGTAAAAACATATTCATATGGATATGTTGAAATAATGTCATACATTAATTCTTTGATAGTTTTTTATTTGTTAGGAATTCACGTAAGGACGGTAAGAAAAGCGTTTTCTCACAAACACCTCCAATCTCGTATATTTTAGACATATCCATTTGCTCATTTGAGCTAATTGCTAATTTGAGACAGTTATTACACCTAACCTTACCATTTTTAACCATATTTATACATTATTTCGAAATTTAATTCCTATAACACCAGTGAATGTGAGATCATAATTTCACCACGAGTCGCTACTACGTAGCAAAAGAACTCTGTGAATGTCCTTTTGACATCTCGGAATTTCCTAGACCAGTATTGCCTTACGTTAGCCCTCATATCTTAATAGCCCATCATTAAAATTCATGGGGGTATCTCATCGGTGGTGGGGGTGTTGCGTAGGTACCTGGGAGCTTTTTATTCAAAATTATTGTCCTCTGTCTGCAGCAAACTTGTAGACCTTGTTTGGAACGATTACACATGAATTCTCAATGAAATCAATGAAGAATCTATCTATCGGAGATTATATATTTTTCGTACTGATTTCGAAAACTTTTATGATTGCCACGTTGGTCGTGTTCATTGCAAGTGCGACTGCCGATCGGGAGGTTCAAATCCCAGGTGAGGCACTACTGGATGTTTTTAATTTAGATTTTCTAATTATGGCTCGGAGTCTGGAAAACTGCCCAGTGTATGCCCATAGGCTCACCATCCCTTCCATGGTCGGACATAAATGTAACTGATGAAACATGGAAGTTTGCTACATTCCTCTGGCTACTTCTTCAGAGATCAAAGGCGTGATGTTACGTTACGTAATTTTAAGGAATAAAAAAATCAAATCAAATAAATTATTTTGAGTGACTGATATTTGACTGTTTCGATGTTCGTGTTGGTTGCAAGTGCGACTGCCGATCGGGAGGTCCTGGGTTCGATTCCCGGGTCGGGCGCTACTAAAATTTTCTAATTTAGATTTTATAATAGTGGCACGGAATCTGGATTTGTACCCAGAGTATGGCAATAGACTCACCACTTATTCCATAGTGGGACGTAAACGTAACTGGTGAAACGCGGGAATGTTCTACATTCCTCTGCCTACCTCTTCGGTGATTAAAGGCGTGATGTTACGTTTTTTTATGGTGGTTTATTTTTATATGTTCGCAGTAGATTTTTGATTTATTATTATTAATAAAAAACCATTATTACATCCTCAAGACGGGCCCCTTATGGTATAGGCAGAGAAAACCGAGTGCCAAGTAGGTGTTTTCTTACAGACCTCACGTATTTCTACATTCAGCACTCTTTACACGTACACTGGTTTTGGAGACTCTTGATTTGGTTATTTTATTTTTTAGTATTACTACGTTCACACGCAACAAATTTGCATTATAATTTATTCAGGTAGAATTAGGTAGGTTTAAATGTATGAATAAAATGAGTAATTTTTATTTACTTTCGTTTTCAATAGTTTTTGACTTTATTAATCATAATTTAGATTAAGATTTTGAAAGTTGGGCATAACTATTCAGATGCTTAAAGGCTAATGCAATTTCTTAATGTTAGGTTAGGTTAGGTTAATGAAATTACTAAGACGTTAATAAATCCACATATTACCAATGTAATGGAATTGCTAATGTACCTTCTGGGGTTTCTACAGTCCAGTTTTCATACTTCTCGTGCATATTAAAATGGTATGTTTTCCGAAACCAAAAACTCATTGCATCGTTTCACTTTAGGTTGATAAGTTACGTCTTATCAAACTGTTTAGTTCTGTATAGAGCTTGGTTCGGATGTAATTGATTAAATAAATTAAATATTAATATTAATAATTTTATAGATGTTATATGCATATCAGTGCCAAGTCTATCTCTAAATCGCCCTGTTCATGTAATCGCCAACCATTGGTAATATATAAGTTCTCGGACGGCGACAACGATTTAACATCCGAAGCAGAGGTCGCTGCCAGGCTAGGTGAACGGCTAGTTTATATGTGCTGGTCTATGGAAGATTAATATAAAGACAGCCAGCTAACTGAAGTGTCATTGGCAGCGACGATTTAGTTGGATTCAGTGATTTTAAAGTTCGTTAGGTGATCTAATTTATGAACATTATGAGAAGATGAATTACGAATTGTAAATTGTTTGTAAAAAAGACGCAGCGCGTCTGTAAGGATAGAGATATTTGGCACTTGGTGCTCTTGCCTACGGGGCGTGATGACATTACATATTACAAATGGTGTCTGTCAGTAAGCGTTTACAAAAGGGACAAATTGTTCTACAGCTAAGGATTCAGTAAACACGTGTTTAGATAAGATGATGGTAAGGGGCATGACGATTACTATGTTTAGTGACAGAATAGTTCATGGAATTAATAATATAGTTTTTTGAAAGTACTGTACAGGTATATTAAAATTTTTAAATGTGAATATAATATAAAAATCGCCGTATATTTAGCTATCATTATAACATTCATCCATGGAATATAATCAATGAAGAATAAATAAATAGTTAAGTAAATTGCGGTTTGGTGACAAGCTTTAGAATACTTCACTACCTTAAGTTCACTACCTTAAGTTAACATCAACATTGATTGAATAACACAATACGCTCTCACGTACATAGTCCGATAAAATAAATATAATTCAATATTTAGTTTTTTATAATGTTACTGTATGTTATTGGCCAATTATAATGACAGAATTTTTCATGTTACCCACAATATCTTAATTTCGAACACATAAAATTTTAGTCCATTTCCGTTATCGGCGACATAAATAATACTCAATATATATTATTCAAATGTTATTTATTTATTCTGTTTTGTGCTATTATTAGCAAATCCTACACCTAATTCCCCTAATTGTTAGTCCCGCAAACAAAGTGTGATAGAGCACCCTCGTAGCTTGTGACTCACAATGATTTGCCTCCACCGAATATAACAGCTCTACAGGAGTACGTCAATGCCAATGAATAATTAATAATATCGAAGGCTACAAAGGGCTTAAGTCAAGGTTTTACAAGAGACCTTTGGAATAGGAAGTGTATACAATGTTTACACGTATAAAGATTCTTGAAAACACCTCAAGATGAGTAATGTATTAATAAAAAGTATTTCAAGTTTTCTTTTAATATGTAGATTCAATTTTTTTTATTCTTAATATTCAAAATATCACTTTGATGTGCCTAAAATATTATTTGTGTATTACAAATATAATATTTTAACCACTTCGTTGGTCGTGTTGGCCCTAGGTTCAAATCCCGTCTCGAGGAACTTTTGGATTGGTTCGGAGTCTAGTAATGTACTCGGTGTATACCGAAAGACTCATCATCTACGCCATAATGGGACGTAAACGTAACCGGTGAAAACTGGCAGTGTATTACACTCCTCTGCCTATGTCCTAGGGATTACATGCGCGACGTTACGTTTTATGTACGAGTATTCAATCACTTCAGCGATTACTTTGAGATCAACGAACACTTATTACGAAGTTCTACAAAGCTAAAATTTGTTGTCCTGTACTGAAATACTCATATATCTAGGCTCTCACTTATAGTCAGGTGTTACCCAAAACAAACGGGGCAGGTCGGAAGTGACTCATGGGTGACTCGTGGCAATGTTTCTGTGCACGTCAGAGTCGTACAGTACAAGTGTTAATATTAATGTATATTTAATAATGTCCTTGCCGGATCTTATCATGAATGTGTCGCACAGTAGTCGCGTGGACCATGAAACGGTGTGTCTCAAAAGATTACTTTTGTTATAGCAGTCAGCTTATTTGACCCTAAATTTAAATATTAAATTTCTGTTTCTCAATCAATCATTATTGAAAGCGTTTATCTTACAATAAAATGTATGGCAAACAGGCAGACCGTTGCCAATGTTACCTTGAGGGAGCTTTTGATCAGCATCGTTATTATTAGCCAAGTCCATTGCTGCGCATACGTTACCCTTGCGAGGTTGTCGCTAATGATCCCCACACGCGACACGCGCTGATGGGATCACACATCACGAACCTTCGAACAGCAATACAAAAATAGATCCCAGTTTGTCGTCTAACCACATGTAATTACTGCGAGGTGCGTATCATTAAAATAGTAATTCAGACAAGCGACGTGCTCGCTATTGTTCTTATAATTGTATACGTCAAGAGCTCCACCGGATCCCCGGGATACAGACGTGTGATTAGGGACGTAATTGATTTCCAGCGGACTATTTAAGCACAGTCAAAATATTTCGTATTTCCTGATCGAGTAAGTTTTGTTAATTCCCCGGACATCAACGCCATATATTATGTTTGTTTTTGCAAGCGTAACTTTTGCGATTCTCGGATATGTACATATGTTTATACCATGACTGTTTAACCCAAATCGCCAGCCGCGTCCCCACCGTTCCAACCAAACATTAATTACATAGAACGTTGTATTTATATGGACAACATTTTCACCTATTCATTGGTATATATGGATAACGGATTAAAGTTACCTACATATACATATATCTTATTGGTAAAATTTTCAGGTTAACATTGCACAAAAATACCGCTCAACAATAGATCAAACGGTAAACGGGATTCGAAAAATGATTCGGAGCTTCATCGATTTATTGGTATAGTCAAAAAGATTTGATCATACAATAGATATTAGTTCCCTCTCCCATAGATTCTAGTTCAATACAATATAAAAAAATTAATGCAAAATATTTCATAACTGAACACGTCACTGGCTGAAGACGCGAGCGCACTTATTTTTCATCTGTTATGTTTCAAAGGTGCTATTTGCATACCTCCGGAGGATTCTCGAGTGAGTGTAAGATTTATTTGGTAATGGTTTGGCTTCATTATAGTTTTATTTCTTATAGTTATTAGAGTCTTCTACAGTCCATGGTGCAACATCTATTTCTTACATCCTATTAGATAGTAATATCCGCATTAAAATATTTGAAAACACTAAAGGCGATTATATTTTAATTGAACCGTGAGTACGTGTTAACTGTAGATAGATAGATGCCTTTCCCACAAATTTTCAGCAATATATACACATATGTAAATATGTTTAAACATATCTGATATACCCTATTTACGTAAAGTTCAGTGAATACAATAAATCATTACAACCCTTGACGAAACACGAACTTGTTATTTGGATTGAATGGAAACTTGTAACATAGATAATATATCTACAACTCTACACGGGAAAAAGAAAGACGTACGAGCAGTGATCCTAAAAGTGTTTTCACGCGAAGATTTATATGACAGCCTCGCGTTGGGCGCTCCGCCCACAATTTAATTGTTTCCCGACTTCTCCACTAACAGGCTATTAGAGCATTGAATGGCACTGAGATGTAAGGGAGCAAGGCGTATATATTATACGTTCTTTGAGCAAAAGGCCAAATACGGACCTGCGACGTAAGTCGTATCGTCAGCGAGTATGTATTGGATGTAACCGAAAAATAATAATCATTCAACTCACCAACACATACGCAAGATAATAATTGTAGTCAATATCAACAATCTTTATCATAGTTTTGGTGAATGCCCTGTACACATTAGTGTCGCAAAATTTACTATGTATCTAGTTTAACATTTCTAATAAAATTTTATTTATTTCCGTATGTAAATTATATTACTTTCACCGCCATCTAAGCCACCAAAACCCTCTTTTACCGCTGACGAAAATTTTTATTCATATATCAGTACAAAAATTATTCCTTGCCATTATCAAGGAGAGTACGATTAATTATCATAATCGCACTTATTATCTTTATGATTATTATGATCCTGTGAAAGTGCATATTTCAAAAGATCAAGTGACCTTAATCTCTAATCTAATATATTAACAAGTTATATTTATCGATTTGTGAGCTCAAATGACGCGACGTTTACCGCTCGTCGAGATCACAACATACATCTTTTGTCACAACCGACAAACACAGACAAAACGACAAACCACTTCATTGTCCGACAAAAGAATTGTCGCGGAAATGAAGCACCGTCGAACAAAAGCTATTGAGAAAAACTGCTCTATAGAAATATCGACGTTACCATTCATCTTAAAAAATGTAGGGCGGAAAAAGACATTTTGCGTTTCACTAATGTGTTTTATGAATTTGATTATATTGATTATATTATCTAAATCCCGTGTTACTGTTTCATTAGATTTTTACGATGGTGTTATATTGGTAAAATAATAACGTTCAATTGTTGACGATCCATAATACTTTAAAAGACAATTAATAAAAAATATATAACATGTAAAAAGAAAGTAACATGAGAGAATTAAATTATTTTGTGTGCGAAAAAAGCAATTAATAATGATAATTTAGTTGTATGTTAAAATTAAAAAATAATAATGAAACATTTTGCAAAATTAACGTCATTCGGCGCCTGAAAATGTGAAATAGACGGACAATCGCTTTGCAACTGAAATTTTTAGCAATCTTTATTATTAACGCGTGGCGCGAAACTTTTGCAAACAGCTTTCAGGCAACTAAATGTTCGCTTTAGCTTTATTTATTCGTTGCTTCGAAAAACTTATTCACGCCAAACTCTTGCAGGGGAATGAAATGCATTTGAATATACCCTCATCCGATATTCAGAAAGTTAGCTAACGCAACAAAGTACAATACGACATAACTGAGTTCACTGCATCGAATGTATGTGCACCTGTTACATTTTGTATCCAGGAATGCACTTTAACTAATCCTTTACAGCGCGGAATTCAGAATTCAAGCGCGGAAATGCGAAATTATAAAAGTTTTATATGAAACTTTGAAAATATTCGGGTTCACATGTTACAAAGGTACGCGTAGCGAAATGGAATTAATGTGGAAAATGACGACACGAATGCGCTTGGCTGTGCATAAGATTATTCGGAATTCGCTTTAAAAGTGGAAGTTATGTGACCGCTTCGCTTCGCTTAATAACGGATGGTGCTGTCACACAACTTTAGCTAACGTGCGTTAAACGAATTGAACCGAGTAATTTTTTTTTAAATATTACCCTAATTTTAAAGTTTACACTTATTATTTATTATTATTTATACAAATGAAAACTAAGGATTCATATAGTATATTCACCGAAAGTATAGGCGGTTGTATAATGTATCTTACATAGGGTTAAGTAACTTTACAGAAGTATCATTGAATTAATTCAAACAGCCAATAACAATACGGAGAGCGAACGAAAACAATTGAAGGGTGTCAATGAATAAATAAAACACAATAACGGAGGTAAATATATAATTTTAACGCTTTGTACGCCGCACAGTCTATTGGAGTTTCAATGGACTACGAAACATGTGCGATCCAATATGTATGTATGTGTTGTTTCTGTCCAGTACAGATTTCACAATAGGGAAACAAATTTCTCTTTCTCCGTCCGCCAGATACTTTTATCAAATGATACTCCTTTAGTATACTGAAATGTTTGAATACATGTATTAGTGATTTCGCGATTACAGTATGTAAATGTATTGGTAGCAGCTGAGCGAAGCAAGCCAGATAAGTCCTAATAATGACTGAATGAAATGTATTTAGTAATGGAACATCTTGTACATCAACCGGCGTATCTATACGGTCAATATGTTTTGGAGTTATTTCTTATAATATAATATTTTTTTTAATGTCTAATACTTTTCTCGAATGTGCATAAATAACAATTTACATAATGTCATTGTAACCTATTTAATTTTATTCATATTTCATTTTGTCCAGTTATTAAGTGGTGGCATGATGGCGTGTATAAATCGAATAAAACCTTAATAACTATGTTAAAGATTTCTCACCGTAAAATATATAAATTAATATATGTATACATATACATATTGTTACGTTTTATATTTAAATCGTTTGCTATTTTGTTTACGTACTTAATGATCACAATGTTTGTTGTGTTCACCAATGATATGTAAAGAGATAATTGTGTTAAATATTCTTTATTTATTGGGTTTGTCTCACGGGGTCATTAACATCGGAAATGACAATCGGAAAGGAACTCTCGTCGGGAGTTATCAGTTAAATGCGTTACAAAGTATATATTAAGTCGCTGGTCTTATTCTTACATGGTAAGCTCTTAATAATATGTAAGATATACGAGTAATATATGCAACCAAATTGGACAATATTTTACGTCCAATTTTGAAAAGGGCATATTTCCGCATAAATCAAATATTTTCTGAAAATCTTAAAAAAAAAATTACTTTTTTAAATTAAATATAACACCGTGCGGTCACTCGCACGAGGAACGTTATTTAAGGTCAGGCCACGTCTGAAACTTGCTCACCACAATGTGGCCAATGTGGTAGACTTGGCCTGGCCATAACCCTTCTCATTCTGAGAGCACACCCGTGTCCAATAATGGAACGTTAAAAGGGTTGACGATAATTTCGTTAAAATTGAATGTTTTATCTTTAATCCGTCCATTTGTAAGGGTGGATTGAAAAAAATAAAACGTTCCTATACAAATACATTATCTTATATCCCATATTACACACATTCATTAGTACTATGGTACTAACACTCTGTAATTTTTCTAACTGCTATGTCACGTGTCGCTTGATATGTCACAATCGCGAGTATAACCCGTACTTGGCGACAACATAAGACGGCGCGAGCATTAACTCACTGGAGACAATAATTGAAAGACTTGAGCGGTTCTTTGTCAAAGGGCGTAGAGGGTTTCTCGCTCCTGCCATTATTGAGAGTATTTTCTTGTGTTACACGTTGTACTTTATTTATTCAAAGCCAAACATTTGCTTTATGATTCTGAGCGTGAATTAAATGGTTTCCAGTAGAATTCACATGTTATTTTTACCGAGAACAAATCGGGGAGATAGAAGCAACTTACACATTTAATTTTATGCATTACTGACTAAGGTATGTTTTGAAGAACAGTGTGTATTAGTTTTAAATGGTTCCATCTACGTTTTAAGTAAATTCCAAGTAAAAGTGAACTACGAACGGTCTTGGCTCTGAATCAACAATAATATTTTTCCACGCTGTTGTAAAATAATGTGGTGCTGATTTGAGAACGCTAACGATGTTTCCGGCAACATACGATATTTGCAATTAAAAATAGGTACATATCTACTTCCACGAAGTAAGTATACTAAAGATGTTTGAAAATAAAAAAATAAACTTTATTTCACATAATGTCGCAGAGAAGTAAGTATACTAAAGATGTTTGAAATAAAAAAATATACTTTATGTCACATAATGTCGCAGATAATCATACTTCAAGAATATTTTTATATATTTTGTCAGAATATAGTGTCGCCACGACACGAAAACCTGGCCAAGAGTGTGACGAAGCCAAAACGTTGAGAATTTAATGGCATTAATTTGTCATATCCCATGAAAAATATCCGAAAACATTTTGCAACTAAAGGTAACATTAAGCACTTAACGAGAGGTAAAATTACTCGTTAATAGCCGTATGTCATCCGATATTACCGGATATTACCCAATTACATCGTAATTAGAAATACCAATCTCTGAAGAAGTAGTATTCACGTTTTTGCACAATATAGGTACATGTACAGGTATCCAGTGTTCATATGACATATTAAAATCTCATTGGATTCTCATCGAATCATATATCATGTGCTTTATTGCCAGTGTTGGGTTCAATGCCCTTAAACGACTTACGGATCTGGGCACCTAGAGACAGTCATAAAATACAAGACTCTCAGGCGTATGACACACACGCGCGCGTTCACGACGCGTGGCATTTCCAAAAGTTTGTAGTACATTGTTACATCACTTTTGTTACATCAATTTATACATAGGGAAAATTGTCATAAGTATACATATGATGGTATCTATGTATATGCGAAGCCATTCATAGTCTTGTTTTTAGGCGTCCGTCATGTCATCCTGCAAGTACAACAAGAAAGTTGGCGTCGGTATTTGAAAAATAGCAAACAGTCGCGCGCCTGTATGTGTTAAAAAAGGAAGCGGGCAATAAAAAACTTAAAACCTTATATACGTTTCAAGACTCAATACATCCAAACAACTATTATATAGTTAAAACGTAACGAAACTCTTGTGTACTACGTTATATATTCCTATATTTTGAAAGATAGTGTATCAAATAAATATTAATAATACTTTAATTTAATACACATAAATACGTTTAACTATAATCGGCTGAACTTATTTAGTATACCGGTTGAATTATATTTCACATTGATTTTAACCGTAACCTACAATGAAGATCGTACATAATATCCTGATATTTCTGAGTCTATTGAAATGCCAAGTAGGACTCCCATAGGCACCAATAACCGCCTTGCTTTTAATACGACGGTTAGTCTTCATCATCACGTGGATATTCTTATATGAATAAAATATGTTTATATTGATAGTAATATATTTTGAGAGCAGTTGAGTGTGAGTCACGTCAGGTAGCTTGCGAAGCAGGCAAAGGGTGCGAAGTGGCAAATACCCGTACAGAGCCTACTCGCTTCATTTACATACATTCATCACTCCATTCCCAGACACGTCGGTTTCGGAGATTTATATTACGTAAACTATTATGTTATGAGGACATTGTAATTTTTATTTACATAAATCCATAATTTCAAACAAACACATTGAGTGATATTCGATGGCCCCGAATGAACCTTCCATTTATATTGAAAACCTTTTTAAATCTCTTTAACGGACCGTATAAAATTCATTGTATACATTAATAAAAGAAACTTTGTAAATATTCAAAACGAATTATTGAATAGCTTTGTATTGTCACACCTTCAAACATACAAGGTATTTATGGTGAGTACGAAGTGACAAAAGAGTGTAAGTACTCTTTAATCTCTTTACTCTTACTCTCAAAACTGTATTTGTTTATCAGTACAAGTGTAAGTCGTCTATTGTATTCAGTAAAATGGGTACATGACCATGAACCGTAATGTTTCGGGAGTGTTTGTATAAACAGATTTGAACTTTACACATTACAATACCATCGAATAATAGAAAAAAATGATACAAAAGAAATATCTTTCAAGACCGCCAGGAATGGAAAGAAACTAAAGTTAGCATTTATTTATGGTTGTTAGTGTCTATTTGCGCGTTTATTCGTTTATGTCTTGTATTTCTTGTATTTGCACACACAAATAATATGGAGACACCTTTACAATAAACATGTACCTAAAAGTTGAGAAGGAAGACGACGGCAGTAAGGTCCTAGCTGATTTCCCTGAAAAAAATCTCGCATCTGAGAATTATTATAAAATAAACATAACAATTTAAAGATGATAATAATTATATTTTAATATTAAAATGTCAAAGGAACTGTACCTGAACGTTCGTTTTCATGGTTGACATTATTCACTTTTTTTTTTTTTGAAAAACAGGAGTATAAAATTTTATAGTCACGAAACAATAATATCTAAGGCACTGTTTTTCTCCCTTGTTTTATTAGCATTGCTTATATTATATTTACAGCTAACGAAGATTACACAGCGAGCGAGGGAGTTATTTACAGAAATAAATTATCTTCGAGGAA
This sequence comes from Jemadia suekentonmiller, assembly GCA_018245575.1. NCBI lineage: Eukaryota > Metazoa > Arthropoda > Insecta > Lepidoptera > Hesperiidae > Jemadia > Jemadia suekentonmiller. The sequence continues at coordinate 11,559 of DWDU01001144.1, forward strand.
TGTACTAAAGGATTTCTTTAAGAGCTATGAAATTATAAAATTAATTTTAGACACAAAGCCCGTTGGGGCCAGCGGGTAAAGGCTGACAAAATATAAATATACTATCCAATGTATAAATACTTAGTATTTTTTATATTACAAACGGACTAAAAATATAAGTATAATGGCGGTTGCATGCACAAAGGATGTCTACGTATCACCATGTTTCTCCGCTCCCGTCTCCCCGACCCCCATCTAGAATCCTATTATCTAACAAAGTTTGCAACAGTATACTTGTAGTATTTTTCTAATGTTCGCTCCCTTGTAGCCTTTCCTAATGCTCCCTCGAATTTGTTAAACAAATAAGAGCTATCTCGGGGAATTCTTTGCCGCACAATTTGCCTAAGCGCCTTTGTCACGCCATTTGACATATTTGTGGTGCTAATGCGAATGTATTAGTCGAACACATTGTTTCTTAGTGAACTTTTATATTACCTCGTGGAAATACAACTGGCTTTGTATTTGAGGGAGTGTTGCTCCATGCATGTACATAGTTCAGTCTTCATTCAGTACCTTCGTCCATAAATGATCTCTTCACATTCCTTCGATTTTACTAAGTATTGTATTATTATTATAGAATTACACCAAATCCTTTACGGGTAGGCATAGATCACCGAGTCATTGTGTAACAGCAAAAAATTTGGTAATTGTGTATTAGCACTAACAAATAAAGTACATAGATAAAAAGTCTTATACTTAACTCCCAATTTTGTATCAAGACAAAATAAAAATGTTGTTTTATATTAAAGAATAAATTATAGTTTACCAAAACTAAGAAAAATATTTTATTAGCAATACATATAAACTGGAAATTTGAAAATAATGTTAGAATATGTACATCGTGTGAAGATCTGAAGGACACCTATAATTTGGAATTCTTATTTTTTTAAATACATATAAAATATAAATATAAGTTGACCGAAAAGGTTGTTAATATAAAAAAGCGTGGGGGTCTCACTTACATTTTTTTTATATATATTTTTGCTTACTGTTTTCAACATCTATTTTGGATACTTCCACAGACTGTGTGGGCGAGGGAGTGATGGCATTTAATTTCGGGAGCGTTCCCAGCTGTGGGACCTGTTAGCTGGAACTCCTGAAACTATCCGAGTTTTGTTAATATAATACGTTTAAATTGTAAAACTTTCGATACAACTTTTTGTCGTACAACAAACTAGTCATAATAATTTAAATGACATTATTTCGTTTAGAAACCAAAAACCCTCTGCGCGCGAACTATAATCATTTGGGGAATTCACGCAGTAGCGGACGACAAAAAGTCAACTGATTACTGAAGCGACATTTATTTATCAACAGTGTTTGATAAAATATAAGCCCCGCGAGAGGATTTCAATCAAAAACCATGGTTGTATTGTTTGAAACCAGTATTAAGAATAATGAAAAAAGGCGTTATGTGATAGAAATGTTTATAGCGAGAGCCACGTTTATTGGTGCGCTCCTGGATTGTTATCATTATAATATCATCACGCCAGCTCCTTAATTGTGTAGATAGAGAGCATCCAGTGCCAAATGTTGCTACATTGCGAAAGCGCGGAAAACCCTGCCGACATCTATTTTTGCCGATTTGTATTACCTGGAATTATACAAGACAAGAGCAAATCGATTTTTTCTACATTCATTCCATATGCATGCACGACGTTGTCTAAGACTATTAAAATCATTTAATAATCACATAGCGACATATTATACTTTTAACAATTTTCATAACATACATCTAAGAGAACTTATAGTTGTTTTTTGTTAAAAGTATTATTTTAGTCAAAATATAAATTCAAATTTCTATCAAGAATTAATTAGAATAAAATAGAATTATTGGTATGTATTTAGATGCATTATTATAATTTCATCTACATGTCAGGTATTTTATGGAGTAGTCAGAGAGCAGCAAATGTGAAATATCCCTAAGCTTACAGACCTGTGGCGTTGTTATGTGTATATATAGTTTGTCAGCCATCTGATTCCAACATTTATATTAAATAATAAATATGTTGGATCGCTGTATTTTAGAAAAAAAATTGCTAACAATTGCCCGTGGATGTGTATGTGGGTTCCCCGTTGGATCTACGCTTAGCCGCTGTCGACTTTTTGCCCGGCGCGCAACCACTCGTAAAAGCCAATCGCGCATGTTACGCTGGATCTGCATGTGAATAGGAAATATAGGAATGAGAGCAATATTATGCATTTGATACCGACTGTGATTTGCACATTTAATCTATTATTGTTTATGCCTATCTGGCACCTACATATGTATATGTACATTTAGTATCAGTCGTTTGTATACAATGTCAAAAAGTACGTTCCAGCCGAGGTTGGACTCCGTTCCAGCTGAGGTCGATGTGTCGTAGCTTTGTTGAATAAACTGGAATAGCTAACGTCGCCGTTTATCAACTGTTAACGTGAGTTCAGCTCCAATTCTGGGTGACACTATATAAATACATAAGAGCAGGACGCGCTCTATTTAATGTATTGTTATCCAAAAATTTTTATTCATATTGCTTACTTAATCGGCTTCAACCCTCGCACAAAATCCCAATCCAAAGGTAGAAAACAATCAAAGATTTTATTTGGTAAGGCGAATTATTTTTCCGTAAACATTATTAGTGTAAATACTATTAATGGTCATATACCTACGTTCCAAAAATTATACTTAATCATCATACGTAGTTAACTATGAATTTATTTAGAAATGAATAGGACCATAACCATTCACTAAATAGTGATCCGACTGTCAAGTCAAGTCTATTTAAGATTTGATTATGTATAATTCGAAATGAGGCTTGAAATACTTGATGACGGTACTTTTATAACACAAACGAGAACTGAAAAGAGACCCGCGTCCATTCAGCATATACATATATAACGTATGATCATATCTGTTACAATTAAACCTTGCCTTTATTTTCAATGAATTAAATTAAGAGAGTGCTCCTCCTAAGGTTTTGCGTTTGTAATTGCTGTAAACAAACTGTCCAGTGACGTGTCACGGCTCAGGGCACGTAAGCCAGCTTAATCCCCGCTCTCGCGGAGTCATGAGTCAGAGTGAATAACTAATCTGCTATTGACCCACTGACAGCAATACCGAACCACAAGTACGTAGAATTACGTTTATTTACGATTTACATTAATTAAGATTTACATTAAATAGTACTGACCGTCTCGTTGGTCGAGTAGGCGAACGCGGTTGCTGTTCCCACTCGAACGATCCCCAAGGCTCGATCCCCGATCAGGTAATATTGGATTTTTCCAACTTGAAATTACTCAGTAGTGGCATTGAGTTTGGATGTGTACCCGGTGTTTAGCAATAGGCTCACCCTAAAGGGTGAGTACATTTCATAGTGCGACATTAACGTAACTGGTGAAACGTGGAAGTGTGCTACATTGCATTGCCTACCACTTCGATGATTTGAGATATTACGTCAGTTCTGACCTATGCAGGTCATTTTATCGTACCACGTATTACACTGCGCGTAAAGTTATATAACACATAAAGTTAAGTTATGATTTTTTTCATACGTACCTATATAAACCTTGTATGTTCATAGGTTGATTGACGGTCGTAATTTTCCGATATCGAACTTGAATCTAGATGAACGCCTATTTCGTATTTTTTTATTGCGTTCTCGATATAAAAGAAATCAGTATTCATAGATATTGAAACATCGCTTCAATTAATTATTAATAATTAATAATAACACAGTCAATACCTCTACTAACTGCGCAGCTAGCGAATGAATTATGTAAAACGAATATATAGTTAGTTTCTTGTATGTGACGAAATCAGTAAACCAATTATTACTGGCTATTGATGACACTATAACTACTACTATTATATATCAACGCCAGCTCCGTAACGGGCTAGG
>DWDU01001145.1:0-15476 GCA_018245575.1 Jemadia suekentonmiller
AACTGGTGAAACGTGGGAGTGTTCTACACTCCTCTGCCTACCTCTTCGGGGATTACAGGCGTGATGTTACGTTGATGATGTTACGTTTTGTGTGTCTTTTGCACAGAGGAACGTGAAACAATGTCTTATAACTTGAATTAACTCGAGGGCATCACAGATTGACGTCGCTTAAAAGGAATGGTGAATCGATGTCTTGTCGAGGAACAGTTGATCTCTTTCAGCTCGTCTTTCAGTTAACTTAGTAGTTTCTTCTACGCTATCAAATCAATATTTTAAATGCTTTTACACGTTACCTGTATACAGTCCGCGATGAAGCTCACGCCGCAGCTTCCTGCTCCTGCCAGCTACATGCACGAATCTACAATTAACAACGGAATGTTTATTTTCCGCGTTCAATATATCGCTATCCATGCTTCAGTGTACGAGTATGTACCTAGACCTGTGTGTCGCTCGAATGTCGATTTACTAATTATAACACTAAGGTTGTTTTAACTGAGTGCTTCGATGCTGTTGGTAGCTGTAAGCACGACAGCCGATCGAGACGTCCTGGGTTCAAATTCCAGATCGGGCACGGTTGGATTTTTCTATCTTAGATTTTCCAGTAGTGGATTGAAGTTAGTACCTATTTCTGTATGGCAAAGGGCTCACTACTTATTTCATAGTGGGACGTAAATGTAACTGGTGAAACGTGGGCATGTATTACAGTCGTCTGCCTAGCTTTTTGGTTATTACAGACGTGATGTTAAGTTTTAAATGTTTTTAATGACGGTAACAAAATGCCATCTCGTGCAATTATTGCGGTCGCGTAAGAGTTTTATAAGCAGTTTTAGGTAACACAAATTGTTATAAAACAGGCATTGCGTGCGCCCACGCGCTCTTTTGAATTTGTGAATGGATCATGGACGAGATCCACGGGCTGCGGCCGCGCCGCTTGCGACACGCTCGCCGACGTGCGCGGCGCCCGGAGGTCGCCAACTTTCATTCATACGCCTAGCGAACTGTTTGTCGAGCCGAAAATGGTGCCCACTGTCTAACGAGACGCACAGGGACAATGTTAATGATACTTACAAACATCATTGCCGTAACAACCGCGCACTGTTTTCTGACGGCCACGTTGAACGCACTAATAGTGTCGGTGACATGTTAACTTCCGCACCTGCGATACATGTAAATAGTCGACGTGGTTCGCCTCCTCGTCCTCGTACAGCTGCACCGCGACACTGCACCGCTCGAGCGAGCGATCGCGGCGGCGTCCGCAACGGTAGCTTTGGTTGTAATCGTAAGAAACGGTACAACCAATTAGAGGGTACAGAGATGTGGGAAAATTACGATAGCCAGTGGCGGAATAATGTTTATTCATAAAACAGTAGCAGTATGATCGAATTAGCAAACTCTCTCGATAACCTTTTAGGCTTAATGATGAAAACAAACTCGCGCACAGAACACGGCCGAGCGCCGCGCCGCCGCCGACCCACTTCGCGAACTTTCCGATTAGTTTCATCCACTTGGCCCGTTTACCTTGCTCGTTAATACCGCCCGCTCTAATGAGTTGAGTCGACGATAGAAAACCAACGATTTCTCTATTATTTTGTGAAATATCAACATGTTGAACTTTACATCATTATGTAACCAGTGAAACAATGTAAATGTGTTAAATGGCATGTTTTAGTAGGTACGTGTGCCGAGACCTTCTTCATTTCGTCAACAACCAATAACCGACACTGCCACACTATAGGTACCTACGTGATGAATAGTTTACTTTGTGTCAAACTGTGAGACCCACTCGCCAATATTTACCGCTTAGTGTATATTTTTTTAACAATGCACCTACGTTTGACTTCACTCTTTTTAAATGTTACGCATATATCTCCGAATATAGGTACTATTCATTAAAACAGGCAGGCAGGAGAGTGTAGTACACTCCCACCTTTCATCAGTTATACGTTTATGGTTTTAATGTCATCTATTAACTTGGTATTTAAAAATATCGAATGTTGGAACGGCGCGAGAAGTGATTTAATTATACGTGCCACAGCGTGTTGAGCCGCCGTCGACTAAACCATTTCAATCATCCGACGGCTCCGGCCGGCGACGGCGTCCAAAATATTCCCGTCGTTCATTGACACGTGCCAAACCTGTTTTCGGGCAAGTTTTTCTGAATGGCCGCTTCCTTTGTGAGAGTAAACATATTCAAATGTTGCGATTAATTCATAGCTAGATAGTACCCCGCTTTTATGAATGGGATCCGGCTGCAGTGTGTGCGTGGCGCGCGTTATGTCTACTTGCACTTACACATGTATGCGCTGAGATTTGCATACTCGCCCAGCGCGCCACGTGCCGCCTGCCTTCAAGTCGGGCACAGTTACCTCCTCAATATTCGAGAAGTTAATTTCAAATGTAAATGGCATTTGAAAGTCAATTTTTAAATGCCTGCGATCGGTGGACGTTACGAAACGTCGATGTTTTAACGGGCGCGTCGCGAGCGCCGGCCGCCGACGAACTAACCCGCACACGAAACGATGACAGTTCGCTCTCATTCGCAGACCACAACAACATCCTGCTAGCTTGATTTATAGAGGATATATAAATATACATCTAATCATTTAAAAGCGCAATACCATTAATAATTATCTAAGCGCGTCCTCGATGGCAGTGCTCTGCTAATGAACGTGTCCGTGCTCACGGTTCACTGGAGAGTGTCGTGAGCCGAGCGAGCGACGAGTGCAGTATGTGTTACCGATACTACACGTATATACAAGTAACAATCAATGAATTAAATTAACTTTAATATTTACCAAGACTTACTCGAATCTACAAAATTACATGAGACATTAATTATAATACTGTCAACAGATCATTTAGGTATTTTTTTACTCTTTGTAGAACAAACGATTTGTTCTCTTTTGAGTGGATATCGAACACACGACCCGCGGCATTGCCGTCAGGTTCTCTATTAATCACTAAACAAACGAGCCCAAAAAAGGAGTTCTGTGTTCCCCATTTCAGGAATAGTGTGCCTGTGATAAGGTTTGAGATATAACATAGTTAAAATATGTCGTATGTAGAGCAGGATTGCAGATAGATTAAACTTGTATAACTTAACATCAAACCTGTATCTTATCGAAGAGTTAGGCAGGGGAGTCCAGCAAACTTCCATGATTCACCGGTTACGTTATAGGTCCCATAATGGTATTGGAGGTGGGCATGAAAAGTTTTAATGTGTTACAAATACGTTTATTAAATTAAATAAGTAGTTAAACTTGGGTGTGTACTACCTGCAAGTGCCTATTCCTTCTGAGAAATACGGGCGTGATGCTACGCTGTTTAATAAAATAAAACATTCAGTGTTTACATTCTCAATGCCATATAAATAATAGTCTGGCCAAACAGTAGCACAGAGTAAAGATTTATAGAGGTTTACTCTCTGACATAAAAACCTCGATAATCATATGTTACGAGTATATTTTGATTTAATGAGTTACGGTCGAATTTAGACCACTTCTCGACTATTAGCTTTTATAATATAAAATTATCACAAATATAATAGAACATATTGACTTGCCTGTCTCAACCAAATAGATTAGATATTGGCTGATGGGGGATTCGGACGTCTCGGAACCGGCGCACGTATATAAGGACTGCGAATAAAGTAGTTGTACCTACATTAACCACGCGAGATGTGTAAGGATAGAGATATATGGCACTCGGTGCTCTCTGCCTACCTCATACACGACCTGTTTTGTTGTTGACTTGTACGGTACAAGTTGTACCGCACTACAACCCCCTCGGTGGCCATATTCAGCGCTAATATTAGGACTCCGGAATCTCCGACGGAACGCACTGGTCCTTCCTTCCATCTGGGACAGGCACCATGCTTCTTCCCACGACTTCAGTTTTCCCGACAGTACGTGGCCACACGTACCGTCGTCCTTCACGAGATCGCTAACTGAGCGATTCGAGCTCCCACTCGCAACCCCGGAAGCCTCCTTTTAGTTGCCTCTTACCACAAGCAGGAAATATCGTAGCTCGTATTCAGGTCCCGAGCTACAGGGATATCAGCACCTCATATAGGACCTAGAGTGAGGATTTAATAATAATAGTACCACTAGCTTCATTTAACTTTTGTTTACAACATCAACCTCCCTCCAATTTAATTTTCCCCCTCCTCTCATCATACGGTTTTTTCCAATAAAGTTTAATCTAATCCACGAGCATAAGTTGTTTTCGAAATTCCCCATTTTCATTACGAACCTATTAGTTTTTAATGAGAAGAACGTCCTACATTACTTGTTATTACTAGACAACACTGCGATTAGGTTGAATTACCCCGCGAAATCTCGTTTTGAATATGTGGCGGTAACAGAATATGTAGTACGACAAAATATATAGTACTGTAGTATTTGATGTACGCCCAGCGCAGGGGTCATGGGCGAAATACACTCTGGGAGGCCTACGTCCAAAAGTGGACTGTGAAAAGTTAATGATAGTAATTGAACACATGGATATGATATGTAATATCTAGTATATTAATTAGGTACAGTAATTTTAAAAAAAGAATATTATTATTATCATAGTATCTCATCCCAGGTCCCTTAAGGGGTAAGTAGAGATAAGTAGGGAGCTGAAAGCTCCAATCTCAATACTTTTTTCAAAGTACCACTACGTACACTTATATAATGTGTTACCATTAAATGTACAACATTTTTAAATTACGGGAAGATAGCTGAGTGAGCAGTATCTTCGTGATTTACGTTCATTAGAAAATTATATTCTGGCAGAACGTCAAGAGTCTGCCTCGGCTCTGTTCAACATAGCCTTCGTATGCAAGCCTCGCAAAGTATAATCTGCTAATGTTGAGTAAAAAGTAAGCCGCTTGCAAGCATTATATAGACATGGAGAAAAATCTTTTTTATGTTCTAACTATGAACCCGTCTGTCTAGTAGCTGAATTAAGTCTCGAGTAAATGAGGCGACCACATTGCTCCAATGCGGGTTCAAGGACACACGAATTCGTGGTTAACCTGTCCGTCGAATGATTTCAACCTGCTTTTATACATATGTAATATTCTATGGTAATCCGAACTTGACATTCCCTGTAATAGCTCGGAGTCTGGATTGTGTCCGGTGTATTTATGGCAACAGGCTAAACGTCTATTCCATAGTGGAACGTAAACGCAACTGGAACAACATGAGTACTACAGTTCACTGTCTACATTTTCGTGGATTACAAGTGTGATATTACGTTTTATTTAACGATTGTTACCTAATTGTAACAGACAGACAAATGGCATCGGTCGCGAAAAATGCCGCTGGTGCCCGTTCAGGAGCCCACCGCACCCAGCGTTACTTAATAATGCAGCGTTACAATTTATAACAGAGTCTAAATTATTCGCTCGTCACAACATGGTCGGGTTATAATTAATATGAAGTTTTTACTGTTTAGGAAGTCGAGCTTGCTATTTCAAAGAAATTGAATCTCTCCGTCTTGTTATAATTTCCCTTCGTGATTAAGTCTATATGTTACTCTGTTCTTGGACAGTGTAAAGTTAAGGAATTCAGCGCTTCATCAACCTATGTATTTTTCTAGTATCTTTATAATTGTGTATCAACAGTTACTGTTGTGGACCAACAGTTACTGTTGTTCACCACGCCGAGCAAGTGCTAGTCGGCGGATTGTACATGCCTCAGACAACTTTATAGAGAACTCTGTGGTGTGCTAGATTTCCTTACGACGTTTTTATTCATTATTATAGGAAGTGTTATTTAATCTTAAATTCAGCTTTCGGAACGGAAAGTAATAGGTATAACGAGTACGCCACAGATATTCGAACTCTAGGTCCTCGAAATAGAAAGCTGTACTTCCAAACTTGGTTTTTGGTGCATTGTACAGTGCAGTGTGCAGTGTACTTCGATTTAATCATACGATCATGTAATTCCCGAAGAGGTAGGAATAATATGACAGTTTAATAATATGGCATAACTAAAGATTTAACATCTATTCAAGTTTTACGTTATAGCTTTATTCTACTATTATCACTGTCGTGACAGCTGACAGCGACTTTTAAAACATCTGTAATGTGAGGACTGCTTCCCACACAACAGTAAATAAAGAGATGGCAAGGCAACACTGGCGGCGGCGGCGTATGCGCGCGCCGGTGAGGTGGCGCTAGTGTAGTCGTAACATGAGTATCGGCCCCGCGGCGGGTCGAAGCGCGCGTGTGGCTCGCGCACCGGCTCGCGAGCGCGTCGCGGCGGGCAGTGCGTTCAGCCGGGGCGGTGGCCGCGCGCGGCGCCCCGCGGCATGGCGCGGCGGTAACGGCGCGGATGTGCGCGCGCTCGGAGGCGGTCGAGCTGGAGGTGCTGGGCGCGGAGGGCGGCGAGGCTCGCGTGCCGCCGCGCCCGCTGCGCCTCTCCCTGCTCGAGCTGCTCGGCAAGCTGGTGCGCCGCGACCAGTCCTCCGCACCGCGCCGCCGCACGAGACACAACCATCGCTTTCGCACCTTCGTTTCCTGCGGTCCGTACTTTGTAGCCGACGAGCCTACTGTTGTCAGTAGGACATTCGATTCCATTCGGTGTGTAGGTTACCGTTTGCGTCATTGTATGCCTTCCGCGTGCGGTCGAAAACGGCACGATGCGTGACGACGCTGCGTCGCAAATGTAATCATAATGCAATTATTTACTTGCGGGTATATAGATATATTTTTCTATACATTAAGATTAGTCATCGGTTTTTTTTTGTATTGTGATTGTTTAGAGACGGGCGTCAGAAAGCAGATGGCACAATTGCCAAGGTCGAAAACGGCGCGCCCCCGCACGGTCAACGGCCGGGGCGGCGGCGCTCGGTGTTTCGCGTATGACCCCGCGTGCTCTTATTATTGATTTATCTGTCAATATTTCACTTAACAAAATTAACTCCTACATTTTAACCGTTATCTTTTCCCTTGAGGTGGTGTTATGCCATGCTATTACATAAGCTACATACATTGTATTAAAACTGTAACAAATTTGACTAGCGAAATTCGTCTCGTACCATTTGCGGCAGACGAAATGATAGTCATTATTACAGTTACACTAACAATTACTACCTACTATTTGAAACATGAATATTCAGGTCTCAAATTTAACTTATTAATCTTCTATATATACAAATATCCGAGTATATCTTCATCATAAGAGTGATTCTTGTGACATTTTTGATATATGTTCTCTCCATTAATTCTGTATGTGCAAACCCATAACCGATTTGTTTAAATAGTTTCTAACATTCAGATCTCTGTTAACTACCAAATTTCACTTGTAATTCTAAAATTTAACGGAGCATAAAAATAAAGCGGTGTAAATATGCCATGTCTAATGTAGCGCTGAATACGTTAGTTTCCGTACTTGTGGTAAAATTTAAGTGGATGATAACGATCTTTTTTGTTCATCGGCTCTCTCCAACACAATAGATGAACTCTTCATGGTATAAGGTGTAGTGATGAAATGAAAAGATTAAATTGGTCCCCGAGACGGGGCGAGTTCGGTGAGAGCTTCGAGCCGAGGTGCTTCGAGTTCTATGGAAGTATTTTCAAACACAAAGTTATCGCTCTCGCAATCAAACCAAAGGCTCAAAATTAATTCTGACACTCTGGTATATTGTTTATTTAAATATATTTATTTATTTTAATTCAAATTCAAATTTCAGATTCAAATATCATTTATTTCAAATTGGTTCGTTAGAACAATTTTACCAATATATTTATTTTATTCTGTATGGTAAAGAGATTTGTACATACTAAACTAACATTTGTCAAGAAATTGCCTAAACGTATTATAATTTACTGAAATGATACAAAGTCGATTACTAATACACATTTAAGTTACAAACTTAATACGATAAATAATTATATGTATAAGTAATACTTCAGAATCAATAGAAATTTAAATCTAGATTTCATCCGATTTTTACGTCCTATAAATAGGTGCTATGATGTCAGATCTTTCTTATTAAGTTGTCCAAGTAAGTTAGGTTAAGTTATACAGACTTATGTCTGACAATTTTTTGAATCGCATGTTATTCCCCAATCCGCACGCCCAGCGTGGGGACTGTGGGCATAATCCATCAGGGGAGGCATATGTCCAGCAGTGGACGGCAATGTTACTACGAAACTACTACTTCTAACAGTAAATTATATAATAATAATCCGTAGTCTTATTTAAGAGTTCAGAAAAGTACATCATACTTTGCGATAGATAGGCTCGCTCACAATTTTAGCTTATTATTATATCATTGCGATGTTTGGCTCTCAGTGCTCTCTCTGCCTACCACGTCAGCAGTTTGACGTGACGATAATTTTATATGAAACGTTTTAATGAGATGAGACAAAATTGCACACTTTTGCTTAAAAATAATTGACTAAAAAGGGATAAAGGAGTACCACAATTTTGTTTGTTAATATGGAACGCACCAGTTGTGTTTAAATTATTTATTTAAGAAATAGCAAAAAATTTCGTATATTAAAATGGGAATGAAATGTAAGGTGGGGAAATTAAAAAGACAGGTAGGCGCGGTGGAGTATAGGGAATAATACGTATAAGCATATTATGAGCTTATTCGATACCATTATAAGGTTGACATGCTATTAACACGCTTCCTATAATCGGTACACGCATTGAACGACTCATTAATGACATCGAAATGAACAAAACAAAAAAAAAACATGGCGGCGCGCTCCCGGCTTCTGCTACATCAATCGTACGCTAGGTCGAAACTTTAACATTTAGCTAATAATAGCTTCACTAAACACTCGGACGGCCTTTATTTCGTTCAAAGCGATGTATTGTACGCGAAAGAAAAACAAAGCAACGCCACGCGATGGATCGAATTGACAAGAGTGGTTTTTTGGGGTCGACGTTCAGATTCTCCTCGCTGTGTACGTATTGTGTATGGTATGTATGTTGTATGTATATGTGAATGTAAGTGTGTACGTGTGTGTGAACGTTTGATGGCCTATTTCGTTTTCTATGAACATCATAATCGAACACTCGATTCCATTGTTGGTCACCGATGTCCGCTCGCAATGAGAAGGCCAAAGTCTTACACCCTGGCCAAGCGTAGATTTCGTTTTGTGTTCCATTAACAAGATAAATTTTATTGCAGACAAAAATTTCAATGTTGTTAGTATTTACCTACGTTATTGCTCAGAAGTAATGTTAATGGCCGTTTAATAGAAAAATCAATAAACAAAATCAAAATACCTTTACACAAACAAAATGTCGCATTTAAAATTACAATCATGCTCATAAAATCATAATTGAATCATAATTTCAATAATAAAAATTTATATTAAAATAGTACTCGAATTAATGTAAATACCCTAATAAATGCTATGTGCAAACAACAGATACGTTACACGAACACATAAAATATATTTGTATGTTTGTATGTGGGTTAATTCTAAGCACTAAGGTTACGCGATGTGGTTGAGGTAATGTCGTATGTACCAACTCTGTATGCCGTTATGACTGTCCTTCACAGCGCTCACGGCTGCCTCAGTTTCTTTGTGTTTAGTGGCACTGAACCCATCAATTCTATTATTCACAAATATGCCTGTGGCACAGTAGGTACAGAGGTAACCGTAGCAGTAACCTAAAAATATTACGATGTTGAACGTTATCATTCCGTGCGTTAGTTAAATCTTAGGTCATGTAATACAACCTTCATAATCACTTACCTTTCTGAGACATAAATGTGGTAAATTATAATTTTCGTTTTCGTATATACATACATATGTGTGCATAAAAATCAAATTCTAGCAGAGTAAGTGGTTATAGAACTTGCGCTTTGCCATTCCCAACCCGCAAGCCCAGTTTGAAGATTATGGATGAAATAATACCTTTATTAAAGCATCATTCCTTTGTCCAACAGTGACTCGAAACTGGCTGATTTGTGTACATATATATGATATTTAATCCAATTATGTTCATGTAAGATGAGGGCGAGTCGCATCGAAGGCGATGACCGTGTAGAAAGTAAAAATAATTTTATAACGTAGGTGCTGCTCGCGAGCGGTGCCTTGATTAATTGACTCGAATGAAACGATACTACATTTTATTAATTTTAATAAAAACATTGTTGAATACTGTACTTACATAAGAGGTTAACAATGAATAATAGAGGTCAACATTTTAAGTGCCATTATAGTACTGTATGTGCCAGTATAGAATAAAATGTTTATGTTGAGTTCTAAGAAACCTTAAATAGTTAAATCCAACTCAATACGAATGGTAAACAAGTATAATATTTTATTTTTTAACTGTTTTCTGAAATGTTGAGTTGGTTAATGGTGGTTACTGAAATTCATAGGGTATAGTCAGATTAAAATGAATCGGATTATTATTTCATAACGCGATATTCGTAACGAGTTAGGTTGAGAGCTCTAAGTGCCAAATATCTCTATCATTACAGACTTGACGCTGCGACATTCGTCACTCTTGAAGCGCGCGGGTTTCGGAGAATTGATTTCTCCATCAGCCAGTATCTGACCTATTTGAGTGATTATATTCATAACGCATTTGACCTTCAAAGTTGGGTGGGGTAATAGACGGTTCTACTAATCTAATCTATACAAATGCTAGTGTTATATACATATATATTTGCGAAACAAAAAAAATCCCAATGTGCAATGTTTCATATGAGAGTCACGGCGATACGGCCGTATTTAAAAATAACACCGGAAACTTTTATCGCACGTCGTTGCTTTGTCGTTGAAAAAGGCTGAGCTCGTAAAACGCACATGTTGCCTACATTAAAGTTATTGTTGGTATTTTAAAATTTGGGAACGCTTCATACTTATGTTCATTACATATATACATACATACATATTTAAATTATTATATAGGACAAGTGTATGTAAGTAAGTGTATGAAGAGAATGTTGAAGGTATAACAAGCACGCTAGGTTTGTGAGAGCAGTGATATTTGGCATTCGGTGTTCTCTGCCTACTCGCTGAAGGTCGTCGCGTGACGATTTACATAGTAATAATAAACATAAGTTTAACTTACGTAAGATCCATATCTGTAAGGTTTCTTAAATATTCTTGTCGTTGCCAACTATCTAGAATTATTGCTGTCGGAATATTCAATATAATTCGTAAAAAAATAAAAAATAATTCGAATTTTGATAATATCCTGTTATAAAGTGCCTATATTATATCACATGCCTTAGTAAACGATACAAAAACGACACTCTACCTATTAACGTTTTGTGAACGAAACCTAGTATACAATTTAACCAGCTATTTCAATTTTGACTTTCAAACGTGCATGATAGAGTTATGTTTGACTATTAAATTATCGCTTATGAAACCAGACTCTCTACCGGATACATAATTTAACGATTCAGTAATGTTTATATTTATTTGTTTATATAATAAACTCTTAAACTTAAAAACATGCTAAGTTGTGAATCAAAATGTACGAGTATGATCGTTGCGCGGGTACGTAATTATATAATTACATGCATACTCTAATTTTTTTATAATATTACATGACAGTGCGCTTTGTTAAAGGAATTTAAAAACGTGTGTATTTTCGGGCAATTTCGTCTTGTTTTAGACCTATCCGAGGTCCTTCTTCATCGTATATGTCCTAAATTTGTCGATCAGGTCTTAAAGAGCGTTTCTAAAAAACATTCGTGAACTAAACCGGTACATACATATTTTAATTATGTATGTAGTTATTTACGAAACGTTTAACAGTAGATGAGTGAGAGCAAGTTTATGCTACTACGGGGTTACTGAATCGGTTATTTATATACGTTTGCGGTATCCCCCCGTATAGCCGCATCGGGGTGGAGAAAGTGTACATCCCCCGACTGCATGCCGGGATACCACGGTGTTGTAAGAGGCGGATAAAAGCGGCGTTAGCAGACCGCGGCACGCCCTGGCCGTCGACAGACAACATCGTAGGTGGTGCGAGAAGGCGTCCTTTGTCAACCTCCATCCGCATGCCTCGATAGCAAAATTATCTCAGAGAACACCCATGTTCGGCCAACAGATGCGTTGTCACAAAACAATTGATATGTACGTGTAATAATGGACTTTATTGATATGTGCTGTAGTTGTTTCAAATAAAATCAATATCATATTGTCCACTTCGCAACATATGCTAATTATTAGATTTACGTGGTGGTAGTATTCCACTGGTGGCTTTAGAACACTCCGGAAACTCTGTTGCTTAATTCTATATCAACCAAAGACATTGAACGCGCAATCGATTGTACAGTTACCACGTTGTTCTGCCGCGGTTCGAATATCTCACTGACTTCCTGGCTATATTATGATGATGATTTTAATTATTTAAATCAGTACTGACTACTTACTACACGGAATGTATTAACACTGTTTCTTCTAAAGTTGTGTGTACTACCTTCCAAAATTCTAATTTGAAATTCATTTTCGAGTGAAATATTTTTTTTTTCTTAATTAATGTTTTCTCTTATCGTATCATAGTTGATTTTAGTTAGGCGTAATATTTTTATACATATTTTGAAGGCAAAAAAGTTTTTTTTTAGGAACTGTATATAATATATATGTATATATTACATCGCAAAGATGTCAAATCGAAATAGACATAAAAGCGTTTTAGGTATAGTGTTGTAACCCTAAATGGTAGGGATGAGGTACAAATATAGATGCGAATTGATATCGTCCTTCGAAAGCTTCGAAGGTCAACGATTAGGACATCGCGTCCTTTCACTTGATATTTCAGAGGTATTCACGAGTTGGTAAGTTTTGTACACAATCGGGTAACGGTACATTTCAATAAGTTGTTATGATACGAAATACGCTAACTAATATTAGTTACGAATACAGTTTGGCTAAGGTACTCAAATGTGATAGTCTAAAAACGAAGAACAACGATTTACGCACGTATATGCAACGAAACGTATTATTAGTAATTCTGCTGTAAACTTTGAAACGTGTCAAAAATATTTACATTCAATTTCATAAACATAAATGTATTAAAAAAGCACACTTCAAAGGCTTATTATCTTGTTAGAGTACCAACAAAGACAATGTGCAGCGATTTTAATTATGTAAATTTAAATTTTCGTTGACGGCATAATAGACTAATCAAGAATGACTAATATGCTAATAGTTATTACTATTAGATATATGAAAATATCATCTAAAATACGGTGTACTTACGTTTTTCATATTTTCGTATAATCGTTTTTTTTATGTACGATAATCTCGTTTAATGTCCGATCAGTGGAGGGATTTGCAACAGTATTTGCGATAAAAACGACATTGTTTTTATGAATGAACCGCCAAGGACGCGCGAGTTCAGAGTTCCAACCATCATTTTGCATGGCAGCGCTAATATTAGCGAATTGTTGACGATTACTTTGTCACGGCTCGCTACGTCCGATCGCAACCGCACGACCTATGTATGTATGTACATATTCTATTGAGGTATTGAGCTGATTGGAAATATTAAACGTGGTAATATTATAAATGTGAATGTTAGTTTGTTTGTTACGCGTCCACGCCTTTATTACTCAACCGATCATGACAAAATGATGTACACACATGTCAGGGATAGCCTATAGAATAGGCTTATGATATAGGAACAGTAGAATTATCTACTCGTATCAAAACAAACGTGTCATGCAAACGAAGTGAGGGCTAAATAATACTGAACAGAAGTCAAATTGGCTGTAATTTTGGACGTCGCAACTCACTTGATATTTACTCGTATGTAGATACGTACGTATCTATGTAGATACGTGTAGGTACGTGCGAATAACAAAGCACGTTTATAGCTTTAGTTTATATGAGTACTATGGGTCTATTTGTAAACTCGTAAATCATTTAACAAAAAAAAAAAACGTAACATCACGCCTGTTATCCCCGAAGAGGTAGGCAGAGGAGTGTAGAACACTCCCACTCCTTAACAGTTCAGAATTAATTTTGTTCAATACATTGTACTATTTGAATATGTATGTCTAAGCTGTTAAATATTGCCGCAGAGCACAAAACACCGGTACGATAAGCAAATAAATAAATTCAATATAGGTAGCATGGAATTATTCGAATTTTTCAATTAAAATATTGAAGTCTGCAATTAGTTGTGAAGTTCCTACTCCACAAGTAATTGTCATACCTATGTCAATCCGCACTTGGTAAGCGTGGTAGTATCTAGCGTCGAACATGTCATTCTGAGAGGAGAGCCGTGTCTGAGCGTGGAATGATGGAGGGTTGATGATGAATTAAATTATTCGCGTATCGGCCAGTACGTTCCCTTAAAAACAGGCTCGACAACTGTACTGTGTACATACGGGCGTGTGTGAAATACTGAAGCGTTTGTGGAAACGTTATCAGCAGTAATTCGGATGAGAGATCGATCAGCGTCTCCGCGGCGCCCGCCTCCGCCGCCCTCCGCCACTTCCACAACAATAAACATACCCTCAGCGATCTATTATTGTTTTAGCTCGACGCTGAAGCGACATGACGCGCCGCGTACTAATAAACTATGAATATCGGGTTAATTCATGGAGATAAACTAGAATTACGTAATATAAAAAAAAACGTAACATCACGCCTGTAGATGTACGAAGAGGGGTGTAGCACACTCTTACGTATCACCAGTTACGTTTACGTCCCACTATGGAATTGGCGGTGAATCTATTGCCATACACCGGGCTCAAATCCAGACTGAGCCACTTATAATTATTGTTATTACTAGAAATTTTATTTTATTTACATATTATGCTAGGTTAATTCATTGAATGATTTCTTTTTTAGACTTAAATACGTTAGATCTGTACGAGTAAGGATAGAGATAGTTGGCATACAATATACTTTGCCTATCCTGTTATGACCTGGCGTGATATTACAACAATAATTTTAAATTTCTCAACTGTATTCTGTACCCCTTGCTTGTAGTGTAAATTATTGAGCTGCCAATTTCTTTATGCTCTTTTTGTATTGTGATATTGATGTTATGGTAAGAAAAAAAAACATCGTGACTCCCTTTTACATTGTAACGAAAGTAACGCGCTCATTTCACCGAGACGGCTTAAACGTTGAACATCTGACCGGCTCATTGTTAATCCTTGCTTCGCGAGACAAGTCACGTGCTTCGGAATAACGCCGATTGATTGTCTGTTTCATAATAACTGTACAGTGAATGCCATTTATTGCTACCGTTTACATTACAGCTTTGAACGTACGAGATTAACATTTGATTATTTTCTTTAGTACATTGCATTGAACAGCACCCTTCTTCGGACGCTTAACATAGTACACGCGTTCTTTGTGTATCCGCAATGGACGGCTGTATGGACTAATTAATAAATGCCTTAAACGTTTTGTTAAGCTCGTATTATGTTCAACGGTACACATGTTGGCGTTTGATGTACGAGTCACTTCTGCTTCGAGTGTATCGATGTGTGGGGATTGATGCAACTGTAGAATGTTTGGTATTTTATAT
>DWDU01001146.1:0-15467 GCA_018245575.1 Jemadia suekentonmiller
AATTTTTCCCCTAATCTTCTCGCTGGGCATAAGGACGAGTGATTATAAAGCATAATCTTCTATAGTTATATAATATAGTTCTTTTTCCTTACTTACATAGCATAACATTTACATGTTAATACGTGAAGAGAAATCTTCGCACACCTTTTTAAGATTGTCGCGTGCACAATGTGGCGCACAGAGAGATTATATTCATAACGTTCTTAGACTTCTAATATAGACAGACTTCTGACTGTTCCATAAGCCAGAAGCTGACCTATTTACTAAAGCTAGATGAGTCCTGGTCTCCCTCGTCACCTACATCCATTAGCTCTCGCATTGTAAATTTGTTTTGGTCGTTCTTTCATCTGCCATTCTCCCTACGTGTCTAAACCATCGGGTTGAATTTTGAACCCTTAAAATATTATTTCTTAGTAAGCTATATATCTATCGCTATCAACATTAAGCTATCACTGTTATAGTGTATTATTTAAAAAATATATTATATGTACGAATTAAATCAGTAGCACAGTAACCAAAAATATAAACTCTACACTCTATACTCTACCGTCTTTACATTCCAGTAGTTGACTCCGAAACATTCAATAGGTCAACATTTAGCCACGAGATGGCGCAACTCGGCTAAAGGACGCGGGAGATCTCTAGATACTCTTGTAGATAGCTGTATCTTACGATCAGGTCGTGCAGAGGTCGAGGAGCCATCAAAAGTTTATGTAAACTAAGCAACATCGCGACCAATGCGGTTAATAAATAAATATCTTGAACATATTCACACTCGGCTATCTAATACCAAACTGAGAAAACTTTGGACTTGGGGAGTTTTAATCCGGGACTTGGGTCTCACGCAACAATAAAACTTAACGCCTAACAAAATAAGTCTTTAATCCTAGGCCAATAGGGTCAAAGTAGACACCTGATAAACTACTTATATACATATACAAATATATAGTTATGTAAATATACTAGTTCTACATTCAAATAAAAATAATACTTACGCTTATCATACAAATATTTGTCCAGGACGGCAATCGAACCTACAACCAGAGACACAGCAGCCAGGTTCACCAACCATTCCACTAGCCGTCTATTGAAATAGGGGTAGAATATAAATTATGCATATGATTTGAATCGATGACTCGACCAAAGAGTTTATGTATTAGTGCTAAACACACACCTCCAAGTTTCGCTTCGCTGCCACGACTTAAAAGTGAATTAAATGTGTGTGTCTAAAAATTGTATTTTTTTTATTACATTTCTCAAACTTGAAATTTTCAGTAGTGGCTCGTAATCTGAATTAGTGCCCGGTACACGGCAGTAAACTCACCTCCGTTTCCATGGGAAGTGTAATGTAAGTGGTGAGAAATGAGAGTATTATCCCTTCGGGGAAAAACAGACGCGATGTTATCTAATATGAATTGCATAACGTTAAAAATTTCCAACAACTCTACGTACATTATGTACAATTTCTATAAATACAAAACTTATTTGATGTGCAAATTACATTAAAATCACTTCAACGTATCTCCTTCAATATATTAACAGATAAATGATATTTACTGATTATATAACAACCATATACATGTACAGATATGGGTATTACAAATTTAAAATATTATGAATTAGTATTAAATAACGATATATGTATTTTGATTCGCTGTAACTTCCAACGTCAACCTATTTGTATTGAAAACTTCGTAATTTTTTTATTGCTTCCCGTCTGGTTATATTCGGTTCGGTTGACATATTTAGAACATCTCTAACTTACGGATCACTCTAAGTAATCTGAGTCATTATCAACACAATCCGCCATTAAGATAGTCATGTCAATTATGAACAATGTAATTTACAAGTACAGATCAATTATTTTGAAAAGTGTATGAAATAAGATTAAATCGTATGATTATAATTGTCAAGCAATGCTTAAGACATCTTACACAACAACATATTGTTAACGTCCTTGGCTGAAGCACTATTGTACCCCCACGAATTTTGCAAGCAGAATCTAACCTTCATTAGAAAAATAGCTTGTGCAAACGTATGGGTTAATTTCGATTGATTATAAGAATATTTAATTTGCATAATTTATTAGCTCATTGGATTACGAATTTGGATGTTTGTTAATTAACATATTGGCCAACTACAATAGAACAGGTCATAAAGCGATGATAATGTAAAAGTCCAAAAGTATATTACATAATAGTAACACACAAGTCAATTCGCAAGGAAACCATGTTGGTTTTGACAACTACCTCGAAATTCCAACGACGGTTATTATTACAAACAAAAGAAAACTATAACAGAATAAATAAATTACTAATACATGTTTATAGAAAATACATTGCAAAACATGTATTATTTAACGTCCATGGTATTCTAAGTTTTGAGCAGTGTATCAATCGAGGTGACGCCATCTCTCAAGTTTTCGCGCCCTAATCAAACGTCACCTACGTTCGTTTCAATCCTTGTAAACCCATAAAAGGCATAGACAAGCGCCCATCTATCCACAGATAATCCATGCCAGTAAAGTTATTAGCACTTAAATGTCTTAGATCAGTACAGATTATATAAATTATAAAATGTTAGAAGAATGTATTATTATTTTATGTTTATTTTCACATAAATAGTTTTAAATAGACAAATACTTTGAATTTATGGCAATGAAACTGACTCAATACTATTAAATATCCAAAGCCGATGTATTAAGGTATTCGCAATTGGTTATTGATATTACTGTAATCAGAT
This sequence comes from Jemadia suekentonmiller, assembly GCA_018245575.1. Taxonomy (NCBI): domain Eukaryota; kingdom Metazoa; phylum Arthropoda; class Insecta; order Lepidoptera; family Hesperiidae; genus Jemadia; species Jemadia suekentonmiller. Next base: position 2,743 of record DWDU01001146.1, read on the forward strand.
TCACAAATAAATTAAGTTATTGTCACAGAAATGGCGATGCGGTTATAAGCTAATAAGTCAATAATTCTCACGTCAGACACTCATTAAATCTATTGACATTTTTGGAAATTTATTGGCAAATAAATTTAAATTTGCATGCATATATTTTAATGACTTATGCGCCGTTACTAATTGACATTTATAGGTGTCGAGAAACTGAAAAATTTTAATATAAGTGCTTAGTTTTCCCTGATCTGCATAGTCTGTTTGTTTTTTTGGTATAGTTCAACTAGTTTTGCATCTATTTCAGGTGCTCTTCATGAGCTTTCTTGGTTTCTTTCGTTGTATTTTTAAGTTTCAGAGCGCCAAAGTGAATATAATTAACCCTGTCAATATTTTTTACTCCCAAAATGAATGTTTAGCTTAATGTATAATTAAAATAATATATGTTTACACATTATGTTACTACTTTTGAGGTAAGCTTCAAATAACACGCGAATATTATCGCCACATGGCCATTGATACGAGAATTACGTTGAAAGTGAACATTTTTTATACCGTAATATCAAATTCCAACGTCATAACAGATTCATAATACGAACCCGTCGTAAACTGTTTACTAATAAATACTGATTACGCATGATTTCTAAAAGGTGACAGAAATTAATTGTGTCAATAAATATGATATACAACAACATTAACTATGGTCAGCAAGTACCATAGATTCAGCTGTCTATGTACTCGTTACCATAAGGTTCAAAATAACATAAATCATTACAAGTTTTATTATTGTCTCTGGCTAGTAACCGCAAAAACATAAATTATGTAAGCAGTTTTTTCCGCAACATTAAAAACGTAAATCAGCACGCCGCGCGCCGTGTATTATTGACTACGGTTTGTTATCTACGCGCTTCAGTACTATAAAATACGTACATCAACACATCGGATATTATTGTCTATGGTCAGCAACAGTCATAATATCCATATTCTGTCCACTCATAAACAAAAATTGTATATAAGCACTCCATACATATAACTGTCAAATATAAATTTATTTACGGAAACGGGCATCCGGGTCTTGCATTGACTCAATACCATAGAGGTATTATATACACAGAGTTGGCGAGCCAAGCAAAAGTCGTCTCGTCCATAGATAGCGAAAAATAATGAATTTGATACTCATTTCTATCTGTAAATTATTGTATCTGCCAGAAATTTTATGCGTCAACGCATGTAGGTAACACGTATATTAAATACATGATCCTTCTCTTTCTACTAAATATTTTCGTTACATTTTCACTTAAATACGCACTTACAGCTCGCCTACTCTAACTGTATATTATATCTATGGTCAATACACGTACTAGTAAATAATTAAGGATTATTTATTACATTGTTAAGACTCATTTTCCCTTTCAATATGGCCGCCGATATTTGAATAATCGGTTGTTTGATGCATTCGCGGTCTAGAACTTACTGACATGATGAATTCTCTTCATTAGCGTTCAATTCAGAATCCGTAGATATTTAAATTAATGCACTGTACATTATTTTACGAAATTCCACAATATATTACAGTAAACACATATAACGATGTGAATAATTTATTTTAGTATTTTAATTATAGCATTAATAAATCCGTTCCCTCATCTGTTACTTTTTGCGTTCAAAATCGAAGAACCTCTTTTATTGAACGGTGTAGACTCACCCCCAAGTGTGGGAAAAGTTACCGGCCTTTTCATACTTTTTTAATTAAGTTATAAATAAATGAAAAGTATAAAAACGGGTGCCAGACTACACCGGTAATATTTGTATACATGCATGCGGTTAATTGCATGGGAATTATGTTAAAAATCTAGTATTTCTATGAACTGTTTGACCGTTTGACAACAAATTATTAAAAAAATGTCAATGGTTATACAATTTTTTTGTGATGGATCGCACAAATATAAGATCTGTTGCCACAAATGGTGTATATCGGACATAATTATAAAAAAATAAGTATTTGAAATACTATATTCATGGTTATCTTATTTATTAGTTGATGACCAAAATTACTTTACGAATGTTGACTGCCAGCTACTACACTGTATCTTCAAGTTCTCCCTGATATATGCAATAGGATTCTTAGCATTAAAATTTCCCGTAAATCCTACTTGCCGTTTATCGCCACCTTACGAAATAATACATTCAAGTTTTTCCCAATTCCCACAAACCTAGAAATTGCAAGCGCAGGTCATGTTTCATATGTACGTACATTAAATACCAGCTGTAGTATATGTACATAAGTCCTTATAAACACATAATAAATAGTGGCGTCGCCTCACCAACGTAACCGAGCAACAGTTAATATATAAAATTAACAGGCGACGTGACGGTGAAGAATGATCTCTGTTCGGTTGGGCTACAGCTCATTTTTCATTGCGATCATCAATACATGACACAGATTTTTGAGGCTTGTTTATTTTAGTGTACAGTCACACGCGCAACGCTTCATGTGTTTTCTTTAATTTTATCTTCATGTTGAAAGCCCACTTCACTCGGCGACTATGTATTTACGATTAAGTACAATAAAAAGACAATGGAGTCACATTTCTCTCCCCTGTCGCCGCCCCCTATACTAAATTATAATTGTTTTAAACATTTTGTTAAATACCTTTTAATATTTGAACCCGTGTACAGAATTGTAAACAGAACTTACCATATACAATTTGAATTGGACAATGAATTGCTTGATTGAATAGTCTTTTTAAAAATATATGGAGACAATGCAAGATATTAATTCTTTGCGTCAGCTCTAATACATTATGCCATATGTAGATAGAGACATCGCTCAAGAAACATTGATGATGCTCTAATTTTTTGTGTTGTATAAATTACATATATACATACATATTTTCACGCCAGGTGTCACACGGGGTAGACAGAGAGTCCTTATAGACCTGCCACGCTTGTGTCTTACAATACTATTAAACATATCAGACCACGTCACTTAGCTATCAATAGTTATATACAAAAATTCCAACATATACATATTATTTATTTAAAAACTGTCCAGCAACGATCAAAATAACTAGTTTTTAATTGCAGCATATATGTATAGGAAATAATATTTTTACAGCAAACACTTTTGAGTTCAAGAGTTGTCTTAATAAAGAAGAAAATTATTTACCGAGTTGCAAACACTTCGGCACGCGACCGTACATAATGCAATGCCGTAGCTTCGATTACCGGACGAGACAGCTGTTAAGCGACTCGTCAGCAGCGCTAATAATAATACTCAGATATACTTTCTTAAGGCTGAACACTATGCCCTCATCCGGCGTCGTCTGCGTGGCTTATCGCACTTTAAACTGCAGCACTTTACTTACACTAAAAATTCCATCAAAAACTGTTCCGCCATTATAGAGATTAGCTAGAAGTATTGCAGATTTTGATGCTGTTTTCAATATATGTTAATTTACTAATAATCATCGGTGAGAACTATACTAAAATTTTCAACTTTAAGTTAGTAATTGTGAATAAACTTAATCGGCGATATCTTAAAGCTATTTTATAATGTTTTGATGGACCGGATAATCCAATGACTACTGACCTTGACTGTCGAGCCGCGGGTCGTCGATTTGATGCCCACGCGGGATAAATAGTAGGCACAAGTATGTACTCGTACTTGCTCCGCCTCTTGAGGTAAAACTGTCTGTATAGTTAGATATACCGACATTTTTATATGTCATTTATAAACTGTCTCTTTACAGTAGCACACGCGACGCGTGCCGTGTGCTAAAGTATCCTGAGATATTGATAATATATATAACGTCTTTAACATTTTGGTCACGGTTAGTGATCGTCCAGAATTTAGTCCAGTCCAGTCGTAGAAGTAAATTTATTCTTCGATTCATAAACTTTAACGCGCTTTGGAAGTCGCGTTACAAATATTGTGTTGGTCATTATTTTTAGGTGACAGTTGTTAAATTAGGCACTGAGGCGTTTGCTGATGATGGATATCATCACCACCCGCTTGTCTCAGTTAACTGCATACATCTCTCCAGGGGAATGTTTGCACATAATACCAACTAGGCATGCAAGTTGGCGTTGGGAGCCGCAGAGAACAATTTCTCGCAACGCCTAAGCTGCAGCCCAAAGACGACCAGGGCATTTAGGAGATTGAATTTAAACGGGCTGGCGCGTTTGTGCAATGGTTAGTGAACCTGACTGTTGCGCCACGGGTCGTGGGCTCGATTCCCATTCAGAATAAATATTTGTGTGATGAGCGCAAGTATTTGTTCTGTGTCTGGGTGTAATAAAAACATCTATTTAAGTATATATTTATATGTATGTATGTAGTTTATCAGCCGTCTGGTTACCATAACACAAGCTCTCTTGACGCTTAGTTTGCGATCAGATGGCCGTGTGTGGATATGTCCCAAGACATATGTATTTATTTATTATTATTATCATTAAAATGTGCGCTCTAAGGTAGGGTGAACAAAAGCGTCATGAAGAATCTTGTAACGCCCTAGAGTTCATAATAAAAATGTTCTCTTAAGGCGTGTGAAGTCTGCCAACCCGCATTGGCCAGCGTGGCAGACTATGGCCTTAACCCTCACATTCTGAGGAGGCCCGGGTTCCAACAGTGGAACGATAAAAGGGTCGGAAATGTAATTCATTTCATTCAACTTATCCAATGAGATGTTTTTCATTACGTCACAAATAGTGTGAAATGGGCGTCCGACGATTACGTCACATGGTAAATCAGTTGCGGTTGTATCGTGGCGCGAAATTCCTTTGGAATCCTCTCACTGATACGTCGCGTATTGAAAGCTGTTAATTCCCGAACAATACGTGTACCGCTCCCGCAGACAGCAAACATCAGTGCGATCATGCGCAATCTGAAAATATTCCAACAAGATCCGATACATCTAAATGAATTGGGAACAATATACAAAAAAACATCTGTATGTTGTCAAAAATCAATGAAAATTTTGCTGTTAAACATTCAAGTTTCTATGAGTCTATTAATTTACCCAGCGGCTTAAGATTATTATGTTTTTCGTAAATTCCCGTTGGAAGCTTCGGTATGATGTCTTTGACGATAGAAAATGATGAAGATTAACCTCATGTTGATGTGAATATTAAATTGATTAATTATTATACCCTACTATAACATGACTTTTTTTCTAATATAAATGAAATATGACTGCCTCGTTGGTCGTATTGGTTGCAAGCGCGACTGCCGATCAAGAAGTCGTGGGTTCGATTCCCGGTTCGGGCACTATAGAATTTTTCTAATTTAAATTTTCTAATAGTTGCTCGGAGTCTGGATTGGTGCTTGGTGCATGGCAATAGGCTCACCACGTATTCCATAGTGGGACGTAAACGCAACTGGTGAAACGTGGGAGTGTAGATACTACACTCCTCTGCCTACCTCTTTGGCGACAATAGGCTTGATGTTACGTACGTTACGTCATAAATGAATATAGCAGACCTATTTGTGACAGTGAAGAGCGTTAATTATATTGTATTACAAGTAATTTCCAATCAATATGCGTTCCGACTCAAATGGGAAGCATCGAAATGCGATCATACGCCAGCCTGAATCATTCCATCCCGATTGATTACGGCGTCTCATTGTAAAGACGCGTCCAAGCGTACAATCCTGCGCTCCAGTACAACACTATCGCGACGCGCCTCGTTACATTTACACAAAACGTACAACACCTTTAGCAGTTCCACACAGAGTGATAATACTTGGCACCATATCGATTTAATGGTAGGTATATGACTGTGTATTAGATTGTTCAACAGCTTCTAAGTCCGAAACATAGTTTAAAAGAAGCGCGTGACTTGAAAAATATTAGTCCACTGCTGGTCACTGGCCTTCCTAATATTCCCTATATCAATGCTATTTTCAGTCTCACACAAAGCTTTAACTAGCCACAAATTTGGTGTAGGTACTCGTATTAAACAATGCTATTTACGTTAAACGCACTACGAATGCTTAGAAGTGAATGGAATGTTCGAGAATGCATTATTCCTGCTCTCTAGCTTAATTACTATTGTAGACAGCTCTATCAAGTAACGTACTCTGTATTGTTCCGCCCATTCCGTGCTCACACTGTTTAAGACATAAACAATAGATAAATATAGCAGTATATGTTTCGTATCTATTTTATCAGCACGAGATCCTTATCGAATGTATAAATTCTAACAACTGTGCATGTTACGAATATTTAAAACCAACATATTTAACACGTGCATACTAATTTTAGTACACGTACCTAATAACGTAACATCACGCCTGTAATCCCCGAAGAGGTAGGCAGAGGAGTGTAGGACACTCCCACATTTCACCAGTTACGTTTACGTCCCACTATAGAATAGGTGGTAATTTTTGTTAGGATTGAAAAACAAAAGTAGTATATAATATTGAGCGACAAATTGAAAATAATTTGTTTAATGTCAAAGAAAGCACATTTATTGATATCTTCTTCGCTTTTGAAAACCATTCGTATAAAAATATTTTGAACAGTTGGCGTCTAGTCATTCATTGGCGCCAGTAGATACTTATATTTTCAACAGTATTAGAACTAAATACACATTACGTAAACCAACGTTTTACGCTAAAAAAAAACCACTAAATATTTCCGAGCTGTCGCGAAATTCATTGTTTTATCTCATAAAAATATTCGCAAATGTTCTTTTATCTTTTACTATTGGTATTCGATCCCCAAGTGAATCAATCAAAACGAAATAAATAAGCCAATGAAGCGTGAAAGAGCTCGGTATTGAAACAAAACATTTTCCTTGACAAGCCGCCGCTTCGCACTCGAGTTCCTCACAAATCGGCACAAACGATAATTAAATGTTCCGTTAAACTGAACACAGATTTTAGAATTTTTTTATTATTTAGCCTTACATAACATTAAACCTTTTTTTATATATGTCATTTATAAATGTATATGTAATTTAATAAAATTCCTATCTGACTTGTTGAGTATTTCTTAGGTATATTGTCATAATATCATTAGACATTCGTAGCCTATACATATAATTAGAGGTTAAATCCTAGTTAAGTGAAGGTTATCTGAGTATACACCATATAACATTAAAAAGAATATACATGAAGATAGGTTTCCAATGATTAATTTGGCTGACGTTTTTCTTCACACTTACTTTGAATTATATTTAAGCTTAAAATTTATATGACTTACATAAAAGTATAAATAAGTACACGCGAGGGCTTCGATTCTCAGATTCCTAGCACTCGTTAGAAGATTAAGTGAAAAAAGTAACATCGCGCCTGTAGTCCACAAAGAGGTAGGCAGAGGGCTGTAGTACACTTCCACGTTACACCAATTACGTTTACGTCCCATCATGGAATAGAGGTGGGGGGAGGGGAGTATTGCCGTACACCGGGCACAAATCTGTCCTCTAAGCTGCAATTTATAATCTCACCCGGAGATCATTGCTGGGACTTGTCGAACAGTAGCCGCACTTGCAACCGCCCAACCGAGACAGTCAAAATTACGTGCAAGAAAATTAAACATTTTTATCCATGCGGTGCTTATATTTACAGAACAAATTCAATATAAAGCGTTATCAAGTTTATTTTAGCTTTACGATTAATGCGGTCCAGTTATCAAGTTTATTTTATACGTAATTTAAGAACAAAACTTTACTAAAAATACCAAGCAAAATAATATTTGACATTTCTTGAAAAGTACGTACCCTACATACATTAAAAATTCACCGCTAACGGCAAACGGACTTAGGGATTAAAATTTCTAATTTGAGCATTCTGAAGTTCTCTTAATTAAGATTATAAGATTATGATACTCATAATATTTCAGAGCAATTAATTCAAAAATATTTAGACGAAATTCTTGTGCCGTAATTATCTGCGAAGTATCTTTCCTTTTAACAAGATATTCTCACTTTACGGATGCCGGATAATTATTGTAACTTAACCATAACGAGCGGCGTGATATCAAAATTTGTGTTTTTTCATCCGTGTAAATATTTACGGCTGGATTTATAACATCACGATTTCATTTCCCAGCAAGGGTAGGCAGCGGAATATAGTACACTTCCACGATTCATCTGTCATGTCATACGCCCCACCATGGAATATGGGGAAATATTGCTAGGTATATTGTATATAAAAGTTATATAGATAATTATATAAAAGTTAATGCAATTATACAATCGCGAGTATTTCGAATCTCAAAGTCACGTTGTAATTTTGAGTGTACAAAACATCTGCTAGAAAATGGAGACGATTCACTCGGGAAAGTTCCGCCCCTGTATCTATTCCTACTGTGAAGCTTTTATCACAATCTCTTTCGGTCTGACATGTGTATTGCCATTACACATTTATACTAGAAGCGACAATTTTCCCTCAAGCGTTGCTACACCTCCGTAACGATCCTGGAACATGGCAAATACTAACAATTACTCATACTAACATGTATGTACCTATTCCTGCGGTCTTAGTCCCAAATTGACAATAATTACCTAATTAACAACTTTCCGCAACTGGGAGAACAGACGCTAGCTGTCCTTTTTCCACAATACTGTACAGTGCCTGAGTGGGTTACACGCTTATTAGATTTTTTTTTTAAATCAACGAAACTTACAGTAATCTTAAGCTTTCTTAAAAATCCGTCTACCTACCTTTAATGTGTTAAGTAGCACTTAAATCTTACATGTCTTTGAGAATCCTCGTTGGAGCAGCGTGGTGCATGGACTATTATAACAGTCAAATCTTACATAAATTCTCTTATACGTTAGTAGTCCAACGTTTCTATTATCTAAACTCTATTACAAAGAAATGTAAAATTCTAAGCACTGCCACAATTTGAGAAACGAAATGAATTAGTTAATAAAAGCAGGCACACCAGAATACATATACAGGAACGTGCAGTTGAAATGTATACCAATCTCGAAACTTACTCGATACACGCCTGATTTATGCTTTTAATTTAAATTTTTGCATTCGCCAGGCGAAGTTCGCCGCGGACGCGCCGCCTGCATCGCAAATATATGTCGCAGGCGAGTGGAGAGATCGCTCCCAGTTTCGATTCGATACAGCTTGAGCGAACTGTCGACTTTTAATCTTTTAATGCTACGTACTCAACAAACTTCGCCCTTAGGAATAAGCTCAATTCCGTACAACGTGTACTGAGATGACGATTTTACATGCTTGTTTATGGTATTTCGTAACAGTTTTATGCACAAATATTGTTTATCTGTTGTCTATTTTTATTATACATTTATTATACAGTACTAGGAAATGTACATACATAAATTCATACACACATACATTTATACGTACATTTATACATACATTCATACATAAATTCATATATACATTCATACTTAAATACATACGAGATGTACATTCATACATATATATCTTCAGGTTAACATCGGTTTCGTAGACTGGCTACGAACTGTAGCTATCAATATCAACGTGTATACTACAATGGAAGGTTGTACTGACATGTATAAATAAACTAAGTACATGGGTAAGAAAATTTAATTATACAGCTCAGTGCAGTTTTTACGCGCAAGACAGAAGGTTTGAAATCAGTTAATCATACTACTCTGTGCGGGCTGTTATAAATAAAGCGAAGTGCCATATTCGCTGTCAAATTGCCTTCAAATCATTGAAGATTTGCAAAATGGTTAAGCGATGTCTCAATTACATTGATAATAAATTATGGCCAATTGCATATTGTATTTTCCGGAGGCGTAAGGTATACATATGTATATTCCTCTTCCAGTAATTTATTTTAAGACTGACCCTAGAGGACATCGGTTAAAGAAATTTCTCATTAGTCACAGATATTAACGCCCTTATTTGTCGTCATAAATACAAATGTACATATACGAGTATACATAACACCCTGTACACCTGTAACTCAATGGCCATATAAAAATCAATTCTTATGTTATAGGAACAACCGTTACAATAAATCATGTCCATAAGTATATTAATAGTACATTGAAGCAAATAAAAGCACTTTCGAATTTAAACGCTTAGTACAGAAACTATCTTAAAACAAGCATAAAATTGAATTCTTATGCATTGCTGCATTTTGCAGATGCGATTGCTACGTGACTGAGAGAAGTGCCCGCCTGGGAGACGCCAGTCAGCATCTGTTTTGTAGTCTCGACTCCCGACAGTCTCAAGGAGGCGCTTACCTCCCTACGAATATTAAATTATTTCACAGCCTTATTAAGGTTCAATAGAAATTGAATTGAACGAAAAATAAATAGCAACATTAATTCTGTAACACCCAAATAGAATAACTCCAGTTACAATATTTCAAAGGTATTGATGTCGCAATCAAATGTTGGAAACGTGAGCAATTCGCAGCCGACGAACTCCACAAAGAGCTTCAACCATGCATCGGAAATGAATCAGTTTCCTTGCCGAGTGAAGCAAACGATATATATCCAAATGCCGCAACCGTTCAAAAATACACCGTAAATTGTAAGCAGCAAAGTTCAATAACATAAAACTGGAAGGATTAAAATACGGCTCGGTACCTGGTGGAGACACTACATCGCGCACGCTACCAATAGTATCGCGCGTTATAAATTCATCATGCAAGTTTGTGAGTGCTCAAGAATTAAAAATAATTCAATTAAACACTTGGTCAGGTTTCTATGCATTTTTCATGCAATCGTATTCGACTTTCGTAATGATTTCCAGATGCGGTGAGCTGTTATAGAACGAATAGAAATGTCATCGATGTATGAAATAAATAATAAAATCATGTGGAAAATAGGCAATTTCACGGTGCATTGAGCGTTCTTTGCGCGGCGCGTGGGAGTTGCAGCGAGCCCGCAGTCCTCGACGCCCGCGCTACAAAAGCTTTATTGGTGCGAATAATTGCAGTGGTACCTGAGCTTTTTCACAGCTCCTACCATTAATTTCAATTACGTCACAATTATTCAAAACTATCGTGCAGAATACTCATAAACTGGAGTCTTACTTGAAAATGAAATTTAATAGCAGAATAGTACACTAACAGTTTAGTTTTATGAATTCGCTGAAATTATACACGAGTTGATTTTTATTTAATAAAAAAATATCTTTACAAAACTCATTAACCACATGTGCTTTTTCTTAGATTCGTAATATTTAGTGGTGTATTACCTTTAGTTGTGTGCAAACAAATATCTTGTATCCAGTAAGAAGTACAATAAAAGTGGAAAAAGGTACATACAGAGTGAATCTACTAAAAAGTATAATTTTATTGCGAGTAAAATCAGTAGAAACATATTGAGTATCGCTGGAATTGAACTGGGCGGTCGAGAAGCAAATGGAATAAACATCGCCCTCATATATCACGGCCATAGCAGGTAGGTGTAGCCCAGGTAATACTGGTTTACATTTAGGACGTATGTACGTGGCGATGAATTTACTAGATATATGTGTTTATGTGATCAACATCGATATTATCAATCATTGTTTGTGTAATATGTGTATTTTATAAATATAAGTATATGAATGAGTATTTTATAAATATATAATTTTGATTTCCTCGTTAGTGGAGTGGTTACAAGCGTGAATACAATCAAAAGGTCCTGGGTTTAATACTCGGCAAAGCATTATTCGATTTACCTAATTTGAAATTTCTAATTGTGGCACGTAGTGTGGAAGTGGGTCCGGTGTATGGCAATAGCGTCTATTCCATGGTGAAACATATAACATACATAACTGGTAAATCATGGGAGTGTTCTATACTCTTCTACCTACCCCATCCGTTTAATACAGTCTGCATATTATGTTACCTTTTATATAATTATCAAATAATAGGTAATGTTAAAAAGCGCTTGTACTTTTAACATAGTTTCAGTTGTAAGCAATCTCGTATAAACTTCTAGTCGGGTTCGTCGATGGCTTAACGACATTTGACAAATATTTTTGACTTATCTATATCTCCCCTGAGGTGCCCGTCGCTGGTGCCCATCAGCTGCCCGGGAATTTTTTCACTTTCCAACAGCGTTCATTATTACACATATTTGAAACCAAAACTCTACGTCAACTAAAACACCGTGACGTAAAGGTTAGAGACTAGATCGTTAAACGTATTTAAGAAAATTATGATGCCGACTGTGAATTATCGAATTTCAAAATCTGCGTTTATTTGTTGAATTAAGTAATTAAGTCGAGCGGTAGTAAGTATTAATTCCAGTTCTCGTGGCTACCTTAACAAGAAAAAAATGTGAATTAAAACGATTTTAAGCATACATAAGAATATTAGGAGCGGATAGAAACTCGAATAAAACGAGAGTCGTGAATACTGATATTTCATGTTGATAAAGTTAGAATTTGCTATAATAAAACTTATTTCTATCAGTGAAATGAATTTTTGTTGCAAAATTATAATATTAAGTTACATTATAACATTCGACGGCGCGGGGCCCGAGCTCCTCTGTGTAAATTGACTTATGTTATTTTATAAATAATTAAATATGATATTAACATTAATTATATGCGCATTGAATTAGCACGCGCATTATATGATTTGATTATGTGACCACTAATTGTAATTATGTTGGTCGTGTTGGTTGCAAGTCCGACTGCCGATCAGGAGGTCCTGGGTTTGATTCCCGGGTAGGGCACTACTAAAATTTTCTTATTTAGATCTCCTGATTTAGATTTTCTAGTAGTGGCTCGGAGTCTGGATATGTGCCCGATGCATGGCAATAGGCTCACCACCTATTCCATA
>DWDU01001147.1:0-15460 GCA_018245575.1 Jemadia suekentonmiller
TCATAATATGTGAACAGATATAGCAAGACATATCTCGATATAGCAACACATGTAGTAACTGCACATATACATATTAGCGTAGCGACTGCTGTGGTAATTTGTTGTAATATATATTGTAGCACAGTATATTAATATATATTATTGCTTCGTCTGTGACCATCGTAATGTTCCAAAAGGCACCACTACGCGAACTCGCTTCGCGCCATAACTTATTCAACAGCTTGAAAGGTGAAAGCAAACCCTTGTTTGACAATTCACAAAATGTCGCGACGCATTTTCAAATTGACGCCCCTCTGGACGAACGGACAACGAATGATGACTGGCGTTGTTAAAAAATTCAAATCTCTATGAAACATTTCACTTCAAGAAACAGATTACGCCGCCAACGTCCAATGATACTTTGACTTGAATCAAAATTAATTAAAAACAAAGGTAACGTTTATTTTCTCTTACGTTTTGAAGTAATGCATGAGATTTAATTTACATTTCATTTACGTATTCTGCCAATTAGCACTTTGTCGACTTGCATTTTTTTTAGTGCATTTAAAGTTGATTCAAGTTGGTATTGATTATAGAAGATTTTGTCTATACCTCATACTTTTATTATACGTAGTATTTGATCATACAATAAATAGCCCATATTTTCTAAACGTGCCAAATATCTCACAAAACATACTCCTGAAGACAGCGATTAATAGCAATTTCTTTAATTATAGGTATATTTTGATAGCGTTTCAAACTTCAACTGATGAGCTAAATTGTCCAGATACTGGCTGATGGAAGAGTCAGAAGATTACATGTATTCAGTGCCCTCTGCCTAGCCCGCCAGGAATGTGGCGTGAAATTATATGTATAAAATCAAGTATTTCAACATAATCGCATTAACGCTCCACCTACTTCAATTGACGATACGATACCACACGCACCAACCTGACATTTACGTATAATTGGACCTGGCTAACGATACGAGACGCCAGACAAAAAGCGAATCATGAATCAATGCGGCGTTAATGATATTCTATGACGTCACACGCGCTGAGGACAGATAACTAACACGACATAGATATTAAATGTTGCTTGTGAGTCTATAATTTTATATATATGATTAAAGTACCAAGGCATTGATCGCAAAAGTGAAATAAATTATCACTTTCTATTAGAGTCATGATCCCGAGTGTAGAGGGGGTCACTCACATATAGGTACCTACATATTTTTCTTTGGGATAGCCCGACTAGTTTCGGACCTATTCGAGCTCCTATATGAGCTCCTGCCGATAACGAAATGGGATCCATAGTTACTATTTTGAATGTACCTACCATTAAAATTAAGCCGTTACATATTTAATCACGCTATGAAGAATTATAGTTAAAATGTTCTGTAAGGTGTGTGAAGCGTACCAACACGTGCTTGGGCAGCGTGGTGAACTGTGGCCCTTAACTATCTCACTCTGAGAGGCTGGTTGGATACTAGACTCGGTCTTAGAGGATAGTTGTATCATTTGTAGTGATAAGTACCCGGTTTGTCCGACGCTCGAGACTGTGGCATTTGCGCGGAAATAGCCCGCCGCGGCCGCGCCGTCGTCCGGTCAGTGTGAACGTCCTTAGCGACGCGCGACACACGCAAATAAACCGCGACGAGCGCCGGCGAGCTCGCCGCGGCGACTGCAAATAGGCATACTCACTTACACCCATATAATGCGACGGTACGATGCAATTATTAAAAAAAAGAACGTACACCACGCGACGCAGATACGCGCGCGCTAAAAGATTCTGCGTGCCGCGGCGCGCTTAGAAGCGAGCGTTAATTGAAATAGTAATTTGTGCCTCGCTGCGATTCACGACAACATTAATTTCACTTACCTAAAACTAGATGTGTATAAAAATACATAGTAGCGAAATTGGGAAGGGTTACAACGAGTACTGGATTCTTGAGGCGGAGTAACTTTTATTGCGGCGGACAGCTGTCGCGCCGTGTTCTAGAAAAAGTTGTAATTTCCCGCCAATGTCGTGTTCTGCGACGCAATAGCACGAGCGTGTCTCTAAATGAGATTGTAACAAAAGTAATAATAATAGTCTTTACGGTATAATAAAATGTTTCAGAATGAAATATACGACTCCAAATCATATTATAAGGACGTGCGCTCCGCGATGTTCGTCTTAAATAGGTTCGTTAGTGACGCCAGTGTGAGTCTTAAATGTATGAGTGTATGTGTGTGTGGCGTTATTACATTTGTTTTCTATATGTGCATACTGAGTTATAAAATCGTAGGAGTGAAGAAAACCTTTCACTGGTAGATACAAAGATACATAATAATATAATAGAATTATATATGTACTTATTATATTATTATATATTAAAATATGTTTCAATTTATCGACGATAAGTTTAGAAATGATCATTTTTATCAATCCTTTTCTAGCTGCACTATTGGACATGCATCTCCTCTCAGAATGAAAAGGCCATAAGCTCCGCAACCTGTTAGAAAATCTTACATCAAGCTGTGTGACATTAATAAATATATTGAGAGAATTGAGACCTAATTATAAAGCTAGCCTGATACTTTCATCAACATGAAACAGTTTCAAAATGCAGACATAGTTAACAAGTAGTCGGCTAATGGCTTTGATAGACATCTGGCCTTTCCTTAGCGGTTAAAACATTCAGTTTCCAACGCGCCTATTTGCAAGTCAGAACGGAGTATGATAATTCGGCACGATATTACTTATTGGTTATAGAGTTCTCTACTTGTATAGAATATTGCTATAACACACATGTATACCACTCCGACGCTTACACACACACACAAACATGCGCGCACAGACGCGCACACAGACGCACAGACGCTCGTACTCATGTACACATATACGCGCACACATACAACCACACACCCACCAGGTCTAATTTTCTCGCGCAAAGAGAAAAATATTATTTGAATACGAAAATATGAGCGTCACGTTTCATATGCAAACAGAACTTAAAATTGTCAGTATCAGACGAGCACATTCGTGTGTTCAACCCGCGAACTGAGAGTTCATAATGTTATTACCAACTGGTATACAAAGTTTTATATACGAGTGGAATATATTCAAGTTGCTATTTCAATTGCTAGATTGTGAATGTAAATTTTATATATACATAATATATATACATCAAGCACCTCGGGGCCTCTTTGTGTTTTGATATCGGTCGTACATAGGGAGTGTACATGTAGAGATGTACATGTGTAGATGTAGAGTGTACATGTAGAGTACATAGACGTGTAAGTGGCCCTTCAGGTCTATAGGGATAGTGATATTGGATACAGGATTCTCTTTGCCGTAAGGAGCTCAGGATGATATTGCAACAATATTTGAAATTGACGAATTCTTAATTTGTTTTGGTAATGATAATTTGTGATATACCGAAACTTGTTTTTGTTATTATATTTATTTATACTAGACTCGACGAGATCAATTTACAAACTGACCATTTACATTTGTATGCAGGTGCGGCAAGAATGTGGTCAGCCGCTCACTCTGGACACACCAACTTTGAGTTCGCCTACCCCAACACCTGGATCGACCAGGCGTGACGCTTTGCGCGCTCCGCCACCGGATACGGAGCTGCTGCAGTTCGCCGCGACCTTGGCCACCAGCAAAAAGCTGTTCGGCAATTTAGCGGACAGAATCTGTGACGAGGTAGACTTCGCCAGCGAAGGGAACGACCACTGCTGGAACGGACAGGGTATCGGAGAGTAAGTATTTTCTATAGCACGTTCAAAGAATTAATTCGGTCTGTAACGATAGATAAATTTGGCATATTACCTAATAAAATCTGTCATACACATTATGATTGAATACAACTTCTCTAACATTGTGTACAGTAATAAATTGCAATCGTACGATATGTTGAAATTTGTTTCATAAAACGATAGATATTTTCGTTCACTTTCTTTCTCGTTCTAAAAAATCATACCTGTAATCCCCGCAATGTGATATAAGTATAGGTATGTCTATTAATGTTTTAAATATTACATAACTTTAGCCATATATTTTAGTTGTGACATATGTATATGTGTAGGTATTATTATACACATTATACCTGCATTTCCCCGAAGGAGTAACCGGAAGAGTGGTACACCCCAGAATCACCGATTTTAATAATATTAATTTCTTATATGTACTATACAGGTATACAAAAGCCTTGGTTGCATCGGCTTCCCTAAGCGATCAAAAGTACAACCCTGAAGTGACCTCGGGCAGCCCTCAGGACTCGAGGGTGTCTGCGCTGGGCGACAGGCTGCGACAGGCCAGACAGGTAATTGGTATTAAACCGGATGTAGCGATAATTGTATATTATTTATATAATTTATTTACTCGTACAAACCATCAATTCTCTTATTCGCTCATACTTATACAAAGTACAATAACATAAAAAATTGTTTTTTTTTCTATTTGCGATGTTTTCCGTGTACGTAAAAGTACGGGTACAATATAATACGGAAATTTAAGAAAAAAATGTTCATGTATCAACTTGTTACCTTTTGAGTACTTTTGTATGTTTATTTGTTTCGGTACTTATAACGTAAACATAATGCCTCCAATGTAGTGACATTTAATGTACTTTTTTTCGCGTCAAGTAAAAGTTTCATAACCTTTTATAGGTAAAATTATTATAATTGTTATTGTGGATATTTAATGCAAATTAAATTAATCTAAATACTTATTATTTGATATCCACTCATAAAATGCTTTACATATGTTTCAATTTTTCATATAAAGACTTCATGCATATTTTGCTATAGTCTACCGATTCATTTGTCCCAGTACAATTATGGTACCTACCGTAAGCACCTACGCGTGTAGTACCTACATTGTCGCAATTGTACAGCTGATAAGATAAAGAATAACTCGCCATGCACACTCGTGCTTGTGTAATAATAGTTAGATGCGTTCTCGTTGCACGTAAAAGCATGTGTTGTTTCGCACGATGCTATCAAATTGTCATTCTGACTCATATTTGCCTGTCCCTAGCGTTACATTGAATCGTACTTACATACTGATTCTTTTGTACTGTGCATATGAACAATAATTTGAAATTGTTTATATGTAGGCGAATTATTAATCTTTTATAGCATTATAAAGTGTTAATATTTTGTAGTATAATAAAAGAAGATCTGTACTACTAAAAATACCATTGTAAATTAAGAGACGCTGATTTGACTCGGAATCGTTATGTACAATCGCATGTGAGAATCAAAAATATAAGTACTTGTTTCAAAATTGTATCCTTTCTATCCGCTATCCGTTATAAACAATGAACATTAGCAAAGTCTAAATTCGTACAGTTTTTCTAAGATTATATTTTGTACTCATCACTAATTTACAACTCTAAAAAGACTTAGAAACAGTTGCCATAATGTAACCAGTTATATATGAATAGTTATTACGTTCTATGTTTCTTGTGTACTATACAAATGCCGTATTAATGACGTCGGTGGTTAAATGATGATGGATGGCTAGGCGGGAATCTTATTTTCTTCCCCTCCGCTTTTTGTTAGAATCTATCTCCCATAATACTTAGTGGAGTCCATAAAATCTAAGTAGATTTTGTACTCGTTAGTATAACACTGCTTAGAAGTTTCCTTATAAAAACGCATTATAATATTCCAAGTTATAATTAAATTCTTGTTAGTGTTTCTAAAAACTTATTTCAGTTGTATATTGAGATGTTTTAACGGATATATTATTATTACAATGTGGGGAAAGCATTTATTCGTGTCAATTACTTTTTAATTAGATAAATATAATGTTATTATTATGATTATACTCATATGCTAAGGAAAGTACCTTAGGTCATTTTCATTACTTTTTGTTGTAACGCATACATTGAATTCCGAAGTGCATAGTTTTAGGTATGTTATAATACGAGTGAATGAATTTAAACTTTTCACCAAATTAAGCGTTGTTTACAGATGTAACGTATAGTTCATTAAGAGTGTAGTTAAGTTTAGGGCTTGCGTAGCATTATTTTTGTGGTTTCAACATAGATATGACAGTTTTTCTATTATTAATAAGAGTATCAAACGAGCAAACAGTAGTCACAATCGGTGGCTGCCACTCGCAGACATCCGAATTAAAAATATTAAAACCGTTCGTCATTCTTTGTGATCTGTAGACATTAATAAGAACAATATTGTAATAATTGATACAGGATTTTAGTAAAAACCAATGTCTCTCCATCAGTTGCTAGTGTCGCACTCGTGGGGCGGCGGCGCGCCGGCCGCGGAGGCGTTCATGCAGGGCGACGAGGCGGGCGACGAGGGCTCGGGCTCGGGCCGCAGCTACACGGACGACGACGCCGCGTACGACGCTGAAGGTTCGGGAGAAGAGGGCTCCGGAGTCCAGGATGCCGGTAAATGATATTATTATCTCAAAAGTATTAGTTATATTTTGTCATATATGATATTAGTTTGTCATTTTCCATCATCATCATCTTCATTAATGATAACGATCTTGATTATATAAGAACATTGACCACGTTACTTCTGCAATTACCTGAAAGTATATGACAAACTTGATAGGAATCTGCATAAAATATCAAAGATTTTGTAATTTTGCAACAAACTGGATGCCTCGATGGTCATGTTGGTTGCAAGTGCGATTGCCGATCGAGATGTCCTGGATTCAAGTCCCGGGTTGAGCACTAGTGGATTTTTTAATTTAGATTTTCTTGTTGTGGCTCGGAGTCTCGAAATATTCCCGGTATATAGCAATAGGCTCAACACCTATTCCATTGTGAAACATAAACGTAACTGGTGAAACGTGCGAGTGTACTACACTTTTCTGCCTACCTCTTCGGGGATTACAAGCGTAATGTTACGTAAATTTCATATTTACAAAAATAATATTCTTGTTTTTTTATTGAATCGTCATTAATTTCATTTTTATTTAAACAGGCGGCAGAACGTATATTGGCGAAGAGACAACATATCCAGTGCCCCCGAAAACATCCGGGATGGTGATGATGAGGTCCATCGACACTGTGCTCTGGGCGCTCACGGCACTCTCTTGCTACGCGCTCACCTAAGCGCGCCGCGACGAGCTCTGTGACTCAAAATAGCTCGATCGAGCCCAATGACAGTAACCACGTAAGAATCCCCATATCATTTGGTGTGCAGTGATGAGTGAATCGGATGGCTGCGTTCCGTAGCTATGTGGCTGTACCCTTAGTGTGCATCACTAGAAATGCTACTAATATATTCATAAGACACTTTCTTCTGCAACTTACATGTGGCATAAAACTACGGCGTATACGTAGCTGTTTTAGTGAGTTGCTCTACTGTACAATACTGTATAAGTAGGCACACTGTGTACAATACTGTACAACGCATATGGTGTACAATTACGTTGTATACGTAGCTGTTTTAGTAAGTTGCTCTACTGTACAATAATGTATTGTATAGTGCTGTACTGTACTATTCACAGCGATATTAAAAGACACGATATTATATTTGCGATTGTTGTTGGTATAATGGAGAATGTTATTTTTTATGTATGAGTAGACAGTCCTGCGTAGCTAGTCTCAAACTTGTATTAAAACAAAAGCTTCCAACTGTATAGCTTAGGAATTTAACAAAATATATGTAATATCCATTGACGCGTTTAAAAAAATATCATTTTTAAGAGCAATAATAATAACAGCATATCATACTGTTTTAATCTCTTTTGTAAATATATTGGGGAATGATATTATACATATTATATAGTTTTACACTATTCAGTAATGGGAGCTTAAGAATACTGCATTTACGTGTATAATCTTGTGGTATTATATTAAATTGATGAACTAGAAAAATATGAATTGTTTTTAAATTGTTATAATCGATTGGCAATAATTTTATCGAATATACTATGGCAGTTAGTAATGTATGATGATGGAATGGAAAATAAAATAAGTGCGAATTGTACAGAATGTGTAAATAGATAAAATCCTACTGGTCTAGGTGCTTAGTTAAACACAGTTTCGTTGCCATATTAATGTTACGATTGTCGTTATTTATAATTGTATTGATTAAGTCATAATTTAATCTAATAATGTTATGTGATACAGATTCTTTAGTTTTAAGTTGTGCGCAATTATTGTGTTTTGTATTATTTATATTATACTTTTGTAAAATTAATATTGTAATAAAACCAACCAGTTCTGTGTAATGGCAATGATTTAGCAATAATAAATAATGTTGTGACTTACGGGATTAAGTAATATCCTGTAATTTGATATATGATAAATTGATTTTTCGTTCTCTATTTAAGTATATATAATATTTTTTAAGTTAAATTGTATTCATGTTTTGTCATTCAATTATTGTACTTTTCAATAAATATCTAAACATTGCATACAAAAAAAATTATAGCAACTCACAGTTGTTATGATAATAACAATAAATAATGCAAATGAAAGAAATACGTACTAATGCATAAGTCATAAATTAAAAATGTAGAAAAATATTAGTGATGTAATAAATATATTATGATAAAAATGAAATAATAAAATTATATAAAAAACGATTGTGCTTTTAAAAATGTTCGTCGAACGCCATGTAATGGCGGACGTGAATTATAGTAATAAATGAATTATAGGAAAAGTATCAAAATTTGTGGGAAGAACGCAATCATACGAGTAACTGTCACTCAATATGGTCTATCTAACAATATATTTCACGCGATGTAATAAAAGCAAAGAAATGAAATGTAAATAGCAAAATTAAGTAATCCAATCGTGGTCGGAATCTTACAATTATTATTCCTAATATCAAAAATTACCATAAGATTATAACCCCTTATGTTAAAACCCTTTCACAGTAGATGAAGGGAGATTTTAGAGAAACAATATCGTATAATATAACGTATTTTCATGTACATATTATTTGTATGTATACATACAATTATGTAAACATACATAGATGTATAGGTCCAATAAAATAGTTCCGATCACTATTGGCGCGAACAAGATTCAAGTATTTAGTCAATTTCATTTTATTACACGATTAAAATGTATTATTATTTAATTCTTTATCATTTATAGACAACCATTTATTTTTAAAATATTGCGCACTCTATAAATATAGCAAAGTTATAAAAAACCAGCTTTACAATTTTCAGCGCGTTTAGAAAATAGTTTATTGACATGTTCGAAATTTAAAAAGGGGGTGACAGATTGAACTAAAAAATCAAAATGGTTTCTACTTCTGTCAACGATTAACAAACTAATATTTAGACAAAAACTACTAAGAACTAATATTTTAAATGTATCTTGCAATTTCTTATATAACCTAATAATTACGGTTATTGTTTCGGCAAAGCGTAATTTGTTTAAAATAACATATTTATAAAGCTTCAGATTTAATTATTTGAACAATAATACTGTAATAATAATTGTAATGGATTGTTTCTCACTGCATTATACAGTTGTGACTAGATGTGAAGATATTAAAATATAATCAATTATTACAAAATATTTTTATTTAAAAAACAAGTTGTAGATAGAAAGATTTTCATTCGGAAATTGCAATAAAAATTATGTAAAATGAATATAACAGCTTTATTTAAATGCTTTTGTTCCACAAATATATCTGTGTATTTGACTATTTTTACTAAAAACATTGATTTTTAATAAATAACAACAAACGAAAAGACAATTGATTAAACCAAAATGTGAAGAAAAATAAAAAACATTAAACAGCATTTGGATTTACATTCCAATAGATAATATAAAAAAAATACCAGTGACGTCATTTCGAAAATAGTCAAGTACCATCTAAGTGTTAACATCTTGTAATCTTAGAATATAAAAAAAAATAGAAAGATCTATTCTAAGTAGGTATATGTATACATTGTTTGTTTTGATGTTGTAAACAAAACATTGTGAATTACTGCGCCGATTCGGTAACGATTTTCCCGAATCCAAATGTAAATAGTACTGAAAAATAGTGTGTTTATATTATGAAAATAAACTCTGTACCATATATTATTTGTTTCATTTCATGCTCAACATTGAAATTTTAATTGTGCATTGAAATTTTCACCTTCGAACAAGAATTTAAATGTGTTTTTACAATAAAACATTGTAACTCAACACTTCATAACAGTTTCCACAAACCTACAATAGATATCTGAGTGATATGTATATCAAAATTGCGAAACAATGTGTGAAGAAATATTGAATTAGGGCTATATGTTCATGTTTCATTATAATATGTCAAATAAAAATTAAGTTTAATTAAATTGTGTGTTTTATATCGTGAAATAAAAAATCAAACAGTTCACGTTACGAAATAATTAAGATATGATTTAGATGGAAAATTTAAAAAAAAAATTGCATTCCTACGATGGCCCAGCCTTCGTGTTGGTCACATGTCACACTATCAGTCACTACATCACACTCCACACGTCTCAGTCACCACATAGTCACTGCAATATTTACACGACGACTGAAGCGACTGAAAACACATCTCAACTAAAATCACAGAGTATATAAGCCGATTGGCATACAGTAGGGCGACGGTCTCTACTTAGTTTCAAACTTAGCTTAGTTAAAGTTTCGATAGAGAAAGAGTATAGGAAGTTGAAACTTTTTATATAACTGTGTGTTCATAATACATTAAATAACAGATTCATTATTGACGTTCATATTGTCAAGATCAGACACAATAGTATGTGGTCAAACAGAAGCACTAAGTAGAGATTTGTACAGGTATCATTCATTAATATGTATAAAACTTTTTTACGTAAGAATATCAATCATTTTTGAACTACTACATTAACATTTTATTAGTTTTAAATGGTCACGCCACGTTCCTTGCAGGGTAGGCAGAGAGCATAGTAAGTGTAAGCATAGTGCTAAATATCCCTGTCTATATCTATACAGACCTGAACAAACATGAATATATAATACAGTGAGTGTTACAGCTCGCTCGAATAGATAATTGAATAAAAGACACGAAATTAAGTCTCCATGTTTATTCATGTCAAGTTATGCATACAGAAATGACAAACTCTCGGCGAGACGGTCTAGATATGTATGTTTTACTCTCGCGTCTCATTGTTTGAACAGCAAGTAAACGACATGTCTGCCTGCTTAATATATTTGCACGCTTACCTGTTTACCTCTGTTTTGTCCGATGACGTAACATCTTTTTTTTCTTTCATCTAATACAGCCCCCATTTAGACGTCATATCAGATAAAATTTATTTATGAAGTTTTCGATATTCTGTTTTATTAAATATACCGTAACATCACGCCTGTAATCACCGAAGAGATAGGTAAAGGAGTGTCATACTTCAATTACGTTTAAGTTAAGTCAAGTTTAAGACCTGGGAATCGAACCTCCGACCTCTCATGCAGCAGTTGCACTCGATCAACGAGACAGTATTTATCTGTCTTCAGTTATTTCTCGCGAACTATCTATCGATCGTGAGTTTCTAACTCAGAACAACTCTATTTTGATACTCGTGCAAAGTAAATAGAGTTAATATGATTGTATAAACAAATTCTATTGCGATGTTGCAGCATTTGAAGTTGTGGACACAAAATGCCTAGAGACATTCCGAGACGATCTAAGTCTTTTATAGAATGGCAACGCGCGGAAAGCAACAGGGCACTCAGAAGAATGCGCTTCCCCTCTTCCCAGCTCACTCCGGCTACAAATTCCTACCGCGCCCAGCTGTTACGTCATCATAGCCAGTGCTTAGTTATCTCCTGCGAATTATAACACGCTAAATCGGTATTGACAATCGGTTGTACCATTTTGAACCTTGTTAACGGTGTGTTTAGATTTAAATTCCATTAACGTAATGTAAGAGTGAATGCATTTGAATAACACGGTTCAGTGATCCAGTCAAGGATCGTTGGTTTTCTACTTAACTGGAAACTTTCGCAGACAACAAATATTTATGTACAAATAATGCTAAATTTATTTGCGAACAGTAAAAAGGTATTTCTAGGGTGGAATAAAAAAGCGTTGTTAGGTACCTGGTGTATCCTGGGAGCTTGTTACACTCTGGCTACCTTTCCGGCGATTACAAGCGTAATGTTCCATTTCTTTTGTTAAATATTTATGTTTTGGTAAAAATTAAGTGAATGGTAATATTTCTAGTATTCGTTCTACTCCACCTTACTTCTCTATACATTTTATATCACATTGATGCAATAATGGAAATAAATATGTTGTTATTTATTCAAAAACGTAACATAACGTAACAAAAACGTAACAATTTATTTATTCAATTGTTGAAAATGATTAAAGCAGCAGTATTAAAGTTTCTGTTTCGACCAAAAATAGACTTAATATATCTACGATTATATATAATATGGAACATGTTCTTTAGATGAGTTTATAAAAACTTCAGACCAGTCAGCATATTTCATACATTAGTTGAAGCACGAAATCCTGTCTCTACATACATGAATGTGATCAGATTTTTATGAGAATAAAATATTTGCCTCGTACATGCGGTAAATAATTCAGCGGTTTGATCCCCGCCTACATCATGAAGGAACATCAATGAACACAAATAAGAGTATATTTTGAATACATGTATATTATAAATACATGTATATTATAAATACGTACAATTAGTATTTTCGTAAACGTACGTAACATCACGCTGTCATTTCCGAAGAGGTAGGTAGAGAAGCGTAGAACACTCCAACGTTTCACCAGTTACGTTTACGTCCCGTTTTTTTTCATCATAATGGTGCCGTATCCCTTACGGGGTGGGTAGAGAACACCAAGTTATATACAATACGATTTAAATCATCCGCCTTTCCGCTAAGTGTCGCGATCATATCACCAGGTCTTCATAACCAGGTCCGTTCCAGCTTAGGCAAAGCAAAAACTCGTTTTTCATACTGTATCCCTAATCTAATAAATATTTTCTTATTCTTTCCCGAAATACTATATATACAACGTCGATAGCTCGTCCGTCCGCTCGCCTCGCGCCGGAGTCAGGCGATCGAGACGAATGTGAAATAGAATAAATCTGAAGCTCTATATCGGCTGCCATTTCACGGTTCATTTGCTTTGAAAAGTCGGCTCCCTCTGTACGGTACCCTCAATACGTTTTATACACAGACTAAACAACATACAGAAATTGGATGTGCATTTAGTTATTATACAATTGTAATTGTTTAGCTGAATCATTGGTTCAGTGGCTAGTGAATCCGACTGCTTAGCCAAGGGTCGTAGGTTCGATTCCCACCGAGACATATTTGTGTGATGGCATAAGCATTTATTACGTATCTGGGTGCATAAAAAGTATGTATTTAAGTGCATATTTATATGTAGTTTATCAGCCGTGTAGTACAGATTACAGAGACGGCGCTTACGAGTAATTTGAGATGAAACGGCCGTGTGAATGTGTCCCACGATTTATTATTAATTATTATACAGATATGCGTTTGAGGTAGGATATAAATATAAATTTAGACCGACCGACTGAACAATAAGAGTCGATTGTGTACTTAGATAAAATACTTAGATAAATATAAAAAAACATTATCTACTTAAATAGAATTTAACCACAAATGACTGCATCTAATTTGTAAATAGGGTTATTTGTATGGACAGAATGACGCATGCAAAATACGCACATCAAATCAGTCAGGATAGACAGAGTAGATTTCCATCGGCTACAGCCGTAACAAACTTGTTTTACCTAATCAACATTCATCCAATCACCATACATTCTCTTAACACCGTGCCCAGGCAATATTTCATACTGAGCTTAGGAAGGACCACATCAATAAAACCCAACGATTTGTTAACAGACTGTAGAATTAGGAACGGAACGATAATCAACAAGGCAATAGGTCTTTTATCGGAGCGGATTACCGAGAAGGGAGCAGAGATTAAGGCGATGCAGGATTACAGGAGGAAGGAGGCTTTACTGAATATATGTGAGAGACATACGTAACATGACATGACGCAGGAAAGAGGAGGCTTACAGCCACCGTCTCGCTAAGAGAGAAAGTTAATAAGCGTCAATTAAACTGATAAATAGACTTATCAAATTTCCATTTACTTAAAGAGATAATACACTAATAAATAATACGCTATACAATAATACACTAAAATGTTAGTTACTTCTTATTGATTTATTGTGAGTGTTATGACTTATTTATTAATGTGAAACTAACTCAATTTGAACAGATAACATAAAAATCTAAATTTTTAGATATTTTTAATACTTTTACCAATATTACTATAAACGTTTTCATTAATAGTCTGTTAATTATTAATTAAAAACCCGAAAATTGTATTTTTTAAATCCCACGTCACCAGTTCTCGTATATATAAAAACATCAGTCCCGGTAACATCGCTTAGTGTTGTTCTGGGTCGTGCTGCCTCGTGCTGGCTCGTGCTGGCTCGTGCCTCTCTCGGGTGACACGACCCAGCCCCGCGACCCGCCGTGACGTCACCGTACCTCCTGCATTCGCATTCTAGATCATTCTACGTATTCATTATTGATTTTCGATTTATATGTTAATAGTTATGAATTATGTACAATTCGGATGGGAAAAGTTATATCAGATCTATTGTAAAACAAGTTATGGTTTTATCTAAATAAGTTTTATAAGTAAAGTAAAACATGTGCTTATTTTCATTACCGGATAATCGTGTGATGCAGATATTATTTGTATGAGAACAATCATTTTATACAACAAAATATAGAATTTTAAAATTATCAAAATGTTATTTCGTTTAATTCACGGACCCCTTTTAAACCGTTTTTTCCTTCACGAAAAAAATACATCTTTCTTTACACAAATTTTGTTTCAGCCTCCGTTTCATGAAATAATATTTTTACTCGTGAAAACCGTGTCGAGTTTCTTTATATTTATACAATGGTTTTCGCCAGGAGTGAAAAGAGCTTCAAGTTGGGTAAATACGAGGTTTAAGTTCTCCTGCCGTTCTTGTACTTTGTAATGATGTTTATCATCAATTTCACTACTACATCGTCACGTCAGGTTACTTACGGAGTAGGCAGAGAGAATCGAGTACTACATCATTTCGGTTTCGGAGAATTTTGACTGCTCATACATGGTGAGAAGATGCGTGACCTATTTGGTGGATCAACGTGATTCTTACTGTGTCAGTAATTGCATCCATTAACATTCGCATTGTATACCTGTTTTGGAATTTGTAAATAATAATGTTACTAATAATGATAATTTTTGGTTAAGTAATTCCCGAAGAGGTAGGCAGAGGTGTGTAGTACACTCCAACGTTTCACCTGGCGTGAGGATATGTATGTATGTATCATGTACAATGATTACATTATTCATGACATTTTTATTGCTACAAAGCCAGACTACAAGCCACTTCTAGAAATCACAAGTTAGAAAATGAAAAATGTAACCGACCCGGGATTCGAACTCACAATCTCTCGATCGGCAGACGGCAGACCTGTCAACCA
>DWDU01001148.1:0-15456 GCA_018245575.1 Jemadia suekentonmiller
GATTACACACAAGACAGATGTTTGGATATGAGTTGCTATAGTTCTAAGGCCTAAAATTATGATTTATATTTTAACATAAGTGCTTAGCTTAAAAGACGCAGTAGCACGCCTATGGAGTTTCTTTCGCCGCTTCTCCATAGCAAGGCTTTTCCCGGAGCGGTGGTACCATCATTTTGGTCTACAAAAAGTGTTCTAATGAACCAATTTTGAATAAATGATACTTGAATTTATGTTGTTTCGTGCGAATTCGTTTCGAAATTCGTTTTGATGTAAGTGTCCATGTACATACGTACATACATACATATGCGCACCTTCAAATAACGGCGTGTATTCCGTCATTCCGTCACATGCGCGTTTTTCGAAAGTCTATATTAATTTAACTGTCGCATGCCTATATAAATTATCATCGTCAACCCTTCCACAGTTCGGTGTTAGTAATGGGTCTGGATTTAGTATAAGAAGGGTTAAGACCACGGTAGGCCACTCTGAACCAATGCGTGCCAGCAGGTTTCACAAAAGAGGACATTGTAAAAGACTAAGGCGTGCATATCGTGTTGAAACCCACAGATAATAAACTGTTTAGCTTGTGATCGCAGCCGGTGTCAGAATGCGACAGCAGCAGATTCTAGTATCGCCCACAATCGGCAGCATCGTTGATCAATCGCCAACCGGAAGAAGAAATGATCGTTCGCGATTTTGTTCCAAGGCCAGAAGACAGCGGGGTGGTCACAATTTAAACGTGGCGATATACAACCCCACTTTAAACTACCCTTAGTTAAAACATTTGCAAAGGCAAAGTTTAGTCGAGCGTTCTGGCCACATTGTTATTTTTTTTTATTTTATTTTACGAACACAAGACAAGTATAAATATAATTGAAGCTATGTTATTACGAATATATATTATACTTCTGTATAGTTAAGTTGTTCAGCCGAGTTGCTGGCGGGATGCCATCTGGCGGTGACATAACCTTAGAGTCGAGTGGGGTCAGAGTCAGTGGAACATCTATTATTATAGATAATCCATTTCGTATTAAACTTAACGCAGATGTCAGGCACGGTCTCTAAATGTGCTCCGTTAATGAAAATAGGCTCACCATCGATTCCATAGTAGGGCGTAAACGTAACCGGTGAATCGTGGGAGTGTACTATACTGCTCTGCCTAACTCTTCGGGGGTTAGAGGCGTGATGTTACGTATTTCTGTTACTTCTGTAACATGAAGCGTATTACCTGTTTCAAGGCACTTGTGAGACAAAAGGCAATAGCGACAGCTCGCCAGACGCCCGGGCGCTATTTTTAGCTGAACTCTCAACCGCTTTCCACTTCCGATACGACTTGACTTTCAAGAATCTTGTTAATGTCAGGGCCCACAAAGAACTCGAGACTAATACTAAAACAAGAAGCCGAAGAAACTACCAATAGGTTTATAATTATTATGTTATCACGCCAGGTTTCTTACAGGGTACGCAGTGAGAACCAAATATCTATCCTTGCAGAGCTGACTGGCTTCTTTTTGTCTTAACGGCTACTAGAGTTAGTTAACTTACGACGTTACGTTAGTTAATTTGACGAAGCTGCACGACTATGAAATGGTGGAGAAACGGATTGACACCCAAGTTGTCTGTCGGTGCATGCATCAGTGGGTTACGTAATCTTAATAAACAGTAAACAGTAGCGAAGAAATCAACCAACCAGCATCAACTCAAATCAGTCAACCTTCCAGCAGGCGGATTGTCACTATTTGATACTTTATATGCAGACATCATGGCGTCATAGATTTATACATTGTATCAATAATCAATATATTTAAATTTAATAAAAGGAGTAGTATGTTTTTTTAATATTTCTTATAAACTAAATAAATAATTTGACCTATATAAAAAATATATAGAAAAAACTACTTCTAATATCCCCGTGGGGCATGGTTCCCAAAACTGGAAAAAAAATATAAAAATAATGAAATATAAAAGCAGAAAAATCTAATTCTAATAATAACAATCCTAAATTGCATAAAGTAGGGGTTAAGATAAGCTGATCAATTATTTAATATAGAGTACATATATGTATGCAAATCATACACTGTGAATGACCACGCCTTCATTCAATTCACTGCAGTCCTGACGAGGTAAGGTAAAATGTTCAATTTCAATTTACTTTTGGGTTTTACCATGACTATTCACGCAGTCTTTTTTTAACGTAAAGGAATCTGCATATCTTGAATTGATCTGTTACACGTGCGGGGAACAATTATTCAAAGATATCCGTATGAGGAAAATACACGATAATGTATGAAAGGATGCGATAAAAATAAATATCTGATGTGGGGGCACAAAAGACGAACCGCCAAGTCGTTCTAAGCAATTTTAAATTCAGCAATACATTAACTGAAAGTAACACTACAAGCAGGGAAAGTGATTTTTTAATAAAATCCAGATGTAGTATAAAATTATCAACAGAAAAATGTTAAGTGGTAATTCGTTGAAATAATGAATTTCCAATAAAAACGATTTACCATGGAATTCGTTAAGAGAATAACGCTAATCTATTCTGACGGCTGACCTCAATTTGGCTCGTGCCTGTCTAGCGTCGAGCCGCGGTCGGATTATTCATCGATTGTTCATTTCGTTTACTGCTCATTGTAATTTATTACATTAAAAAAACATGGAATCTAAAGTTGTAGTTATAATTTGGAATTAAGCTAAACGAAAATCCAAGTGCACATACTTGTAATTTTGGTAAAAGACGCACTCATACTAATAATTACTCGTAATGTTACCTACAAACGTTTCGTGTCGAAATTAAGTATAACCTTTTTATCTACTTATACAGATGTCTGTTGTCTACATACTAACGTAATTTCAGATGATTTCTCTATTCGATTTATCTGCAAGGATTACTTATTCATTGAACAAATCTGAAGTAGCTAACATTTCAAAGTACCATTGATTAATTTCTTGGGTAATTGCCTTGTGTCTGGTCGACTATTATTGATTTTGTGTCTGTAATTGGCCTTACCTAGTTTGAACGTACGTGGTAACTACCAGATAATTGACTGGCTGGTTTGATAATTGTATTGTATACTTCATGTGTATATCTGTGTGTTTTTGTGAGATATCGTGGCGAATGAAAGTGTAATTTTATTAAAATATATATGAAAAATTTATTTCTGCTCGTGGAGAAGCTATAATATACATGACATTTTAATAAGTAACACACAAATGATCGATTTAACGGTTTTTAACGATGTTTTTGAATTTTGTCCGACCGTCTTTTAAATGAACGATTTAAATGTTTTTTTTATATATGCTTATGATCCGATAAACAGTTCAGAGTAGGTCATCAACATTTTCACCAAATTTTGTTATTCCAATGTTTTTATCAGTTTTTCTGTGATGGTGATTCTGACTGCCTCGTTGATTAGTGGTCGCAAAAGCGACTGCTGACCAAGATGTCCTGGGTTCGATTCCTGGATCGGGAAACTAATACGTTTAACGATAATAATAATATTCACATGTAATGTGAACATATAAAGTCATTTAAGCTTCTGTAATGCTATTGTCCATTTTTTATACTTTTTATTTAGTATGTTGTACTTTAGCCTCGTACTCTCGCTCTTCCATTTTTTTATATTTTCCAACTGTTATAATTACTATCTGTGCTTTCTATCTACATCTTAAGTCAAATATTATACCTTATAATTATATACTTATCATATATTGTATATACTGCCTCGCCAGTTCAGTGGTAGCGAGAGAGACCGCTGATCGAGGATTTTTATAACTGATTTTTATAACTTAGAATTTGTAGTTAAAATGTACAATAATGGTTCGGAATCTGGATTTGTGCCCGGTGTATGGACTCACCACCTATTCCATAGTGGGACGTAAACGTAACTGGTGAAACGTGGGATTGTACTTCGGCGATAAGAGGCGTGATTTTACGTTTGCGAGCGATATCTAACTGTGGAATTCTTAAATATATTGATGAATCGATTGCGAATACTACAGTCGGAAGAGGCAAACCTAGGCTAAGGTATTTCGATAAAATCACCGTCGGTCTGTATAAGGCCAGGTCAAGGGTGCTTTTTCTAGCCACGCTTGAATGACGGCATCGATGTGAACAGGCGAGGTGGGCGGGGCGTGCCAGAAGTGTTACGGGCTTACAGGGCTAATTCGTGGTCATCCGTCTTCTCTGTCTACCTGTATCGGATGTAAGCGTAAGCGTGACGTTATCTTTGTATTGTGTTGTTTGTATCAATATGATGACATCTTTTCAATTATTAGGAATTAAAACGTAACATCACGCCTGTAATCTCCGAAGAGATAGGCACTGTAGTGCACTCCCACGTTTCACGATCTACGTTTACGTCCCACGATGGAAGGTGGTGAGACTATTGCCATACACCAAGCACAAATCTAGACTCCGAGCCGGCGCTGTGTATTAGACGATCAGTACGCGCAGGGCGCAGTATCTCTTCGGGGATTACAGGCGTGATGCTACGTTTCTTTTTTTCAGAATAACATTCAAAAGCGTGATTATACGAAGTCGCCCCGGGCGCATGGAAGGCTATTTACGGCACTGTACGTCATAATGTGTCGAGCTGTAATGAATATTATCGCTTGGTGTGTCACGACATTCACTTGCATACTTTTCGAGAGCCTCCGACTAGTTTCAGACTTATCCGGACTATGACTCTTACAATGACTCATGACGTACGGCGAACATCTCACTTTTAAGTCCATCAAGTACATGTTTTTTTACATATCCGTATCTACAGGTAAATTATGCTTGAATGTATTTTCCGACAACCATTTTGTAAATCATCTCATACATATCAAACATTACGTTTCGTCGAATGAAATACGTTTTGAGATTTTTTGATCATCTTCATCATCACCCCGTGGAAGTCCACTGCTGGACATAGGCCTCCACTGAGCGGGTTTCGCTCATTTTCCCCATGCTGGTCGTGAGAGTTGGGGTCCCCAGAGCACAGCTTCTCTCACCGCCAACGCTTGGTATTTTTTCTAGATTTCTTTGTTTGTATTGATGAGTGCTTTATTCTCAACATCGAATTAAATGTATTATTTATTTTCCTTTAATTTGTTCCTTTAACTTTTCCGGTTAAATAAGACAGTTTAAAATATTATGTTAATCCCATACAAATAGTGTTTGCAATTACTATGTACTTTTTTTAGTTTTTACGTGTAATTTCTACACATCTAGCCGATCGGCTAGATACATAAATCGTGATCATGAACCTTACTTCATAATTGGAGCAGCAAACGAAGTCGCAGCGGACACTAGTGGCCACAGCAGCCCAGAGACTCCGCGCCATTTTCCTATAAGAAACTGCAGGATTAAGATTTTTATTTTAATTTTTTTTATACCACAGAACATTAAACGTTGTCCTCACTGACTACAAAACGTATTTTTTTTTATCGAACCTTGAGGCAGGTGTGACCAATTTTCACATCAATACTGAGTCAAGTCGAACTGTTAAACGAAATTCGAAATTCAAATATTTACACATAACGACCGATGACTATGATAAATAACGGGAAAAATTTGTTGCGTCATGCCTCGCGTTTCAATACAAATTGAATTAGGACAAATTCTTATACACAGTTAACAATGTCTACAATTATTGAAACAAAGCAATAGGTAAATAAAACAATAGGTACATCATAACTAATTAGCTTTATTATTACATTTAAATATTCCACCTGGGAATAAGAACATTTTGAGGATAATAATAATTATTATATAATGAGGATGATTTAATTAAAGAAAAATATTTATAATCTGTGCAACATGCTGCGTATTGGCGGGAAATTCGTTGACACATCGTTTTGTTTTATAGTTGGGAGAGTAGTGTTGCGCGAATGTGATGACGCTCGACCCGTATTGAAGTTCGAATTTGTAAAGGAAAAACCGGTAATTTGAGAGATTAAAATGAATTAACCGATGGATCGTGGACAGACATATCAATAAACGTATTAATCTATTTCTGGCTGTAGTTTTCGCTGATTGTCACGTCCATTTATCGAGAATGATTATCTAAATCCCGAATGTTGTTGATAACGGCATGAATTACGTTTACTATACCGTATTTCATATATTGTGTTAGTGGTAATAATGAGCTAATTTCTATTTCGGAAAAAAAAAATTAGTTACATATTGAAAAATACGATACTGGAACAAAAGTACATCGCAAATGCAAAAATGAAGCGATATAAAATATTTGCCACTTGGTGGTCTCTGCATAGCCCAAAAGAGACTATATAGTCGTTACACATCTCTCATGGCCTATTACTATTATTACTATTATATAATAATACTCAAATATGAATAAATAAAAATTGGAGTTTTAAT
This sequence comes from Jemadia suekentonmiller, assembly GCA_018245575.1. Classification (NCBI taxonomy): domain Eukaryota; kingdom Metazoa; phylum Arthropoda; class Insecta; order Lepidoptera; family Hesperiidae; genus Jemadia; species Jemadia suekentonmiller. The sequence continues at coordinate 6,371 of DWDU01001148.1, forward strand.
TGCAAAAAGGATTTATGTTATAATAAACTTACATTGAAAAGAGCAATGTTCGTGTACATAACATGATCGTCACATATACCGTCACGAGTGACATTTCATTTCGATCACAAACTCCGTAAATGAGGTGTGTGCCAAAGATTAGAACCTCCTGGAACCTCAGGTCTAATTCAAAACAAGCTATCACTGCGCTTACATTCACATGTTTGAATGGCTGGTTCTTAGAAGTACGTAGGTACCTACGTGAAATGAATTTTATAAAATTTGAATTATTATGATGTCTTTATTGATTTTATAACCTGTATTATCAATAACTAATTTCATTTATTCATATATTATTATTAAGGTTTTAAACAAACTACAATGTCATTGTAGTTATATTATCTATGAAATGTTTGTTCAGTGCTTATACAGGTTTTCCTTTGTAATCAATAAGCGAGTGAATGAAAAAATGTACAAATGAATAAATATGACGTCATTTCAAATCGTTTTATTATGTTTTGTTTAAGAACTATTTTTCTTGTAACCTCCATAATAAAATGTCTCAGCACTTCTAAACAGTCATTTATTAAACGAATTTTTATTTATATTATGTTGGTTGTGTATACAAGGATGGAGATATTTCGCGCTTGGCGCTTTCTGCCCGTCTCAAGAACGACTTGGGGGACGATATAATAGTATTTTTTCAGCAACTCAGCAACACGACAATATTTGTACGGCAAACAGCGGCGCACGTCATGCAGTATCAACAAGGGAGTTTTACGTTTATCGCGACGGATTAGTGTTTTACTAGAGCACACGCTCTTTGTTTACCATAGACACGGCGTGGGTGGATGACGGATCTTCGGCAGCCATAGACAATGCACATGTTTACGCGGGAAAGGCGTCTTTGTAGAAAAAACAATGCAGTATTGAGTGGATCGTTGGTGTAATGGTTAGTGAATCTGGCCGCTGAGCCTAGGTTTCTGGGTTCGATTCCCAATTAGTAATAATATTTGTGTGACGAACATAAGTTTTTCTGTGGCTGGGTAAAAAAAGGAACTTTTTATAATGTACATGTATTATGACACGAGCACTGATAAATTTGGGATGCAGATTTATGTTTATAAATTTGATTTTTTTTATATATTTTTAGTATTAAAATGAATAGTATTATGATTTATACGTACATAAACATCATGTTCGAATACTCATGCTCATGACTCCGCCGCGGTTGCGAATTGCAATCCAATAGCGAGGTGAAGCAATTGGTATGACTGATAGTAAACATAAGTGATATTTTTCCCCAGCGTCCTCGTGTTTATTTGTACTCATTCGATCTAGATGACGATCGTTAAGTAAGAATGAAGAGGCTTTAGATCTGATTTGAAACATTCGATGTGTGCATCTAATACTAACCCATGTGTCCGTAACATCCCACTGGAACAGTGTGGTCGAGTGTGACCCTTACCTAACCTGTGTCACCTAACTGTGGGAGGTGAAAAATATTGAGATTAAAAACCTACTATCATTATCACAATAGAGTTTACTGTCCCACGGCTGGACATAGACCTTTCCCAAGGCGTGCCACAACACTGGGCCCTCCGCAGATCTCATACAGTAATAGATACCTATATACATTAGTGCAATCATGTTAGGACCTTTTCTATGAAAAATGGAGAAAAAGACAGTTTCAAAATCTAAATTAATGTTTAAAAAACGTGACGAACGCCTGTAACGAGAGTAAATAAGTGTAAGTGGTCGCAAGTTACACCAGTAACAGAAAAAAAAGGTAATTAATGGAATATATGTAAAAGAGGCGAGCATTAGGTACTTAATACTCCAGAGTGACATGTCCTGACGAAATACCTAAGCGATGACTCATGTTTGCCGTTTATCTATGAATTGTATCGCGTTTGAATGGTATCTTTAAAAAAAATATTATCATTAACGTTCTTTACGTAACTAGTCACTAGTATTTATAGAGTTATTACATACATACGTAGAATAGACGAGCCAAGTATATAGTCTTCGTATATAGAGAGGAATATAATGAATTTGATACACGTTTCTCCTTTTAAATTATTGTATCCGCCAACTTCGCCAATCACATACGATTTAATTATTATGCCAAATTAATGTTCATTCTCTTGCTATCAGTGCGACATTTTCACTTACAAACTCGTTTGTCTCTACTGTGCTTGTATATTATCTCTATGCAAGTAACAGGTACATTATCGTGTTTTTCTGCGAACTGCACGTCAGCCTTATCGTTAATAACATTTCAACGAATAATATTAACGATAGTATGTCATAAATGGGACAGATAAACAACTAGTGCAATGCTTTTTTTATTTTCTTAGTGCGACGAAACTCAAACGAACTGGCATCATTCTAAGAATTGGATTGTTAGTATTAGTACATAGTACATTAATACCCACAGATAGTATAAATTGGAATCACTACATTTAGTACTAGTTAGGCATAGAACGGACATCAAGTCCAATTACACTAACTAACTCAAAATACGAGCAAAACTATATATTTAGCGAAGAGTAATATGTAGATTATATAAAATACGGCGATGTCTCGCCAAGAGAACCCGCGTCCGATTCAAAACTGCGTGTTTCCTTAAAGGTCACCAAATTTCAAAAGGAGAAGAATCTTCCCTCCAATTGCCATCGCACCGATTACGTACAACGAAATCCAATATGATGTCCAACACTATTACTTTTAAAAACGTTCATTACTATATTCATTGGTGAATACAATTCTATGGACCCTCCCAAAAAATTAAAATTAAACCTCTTCTGTACTTTCATGTATCAACCGTTTTGTCCCAATAGTTATTTTGGTAGCGACGATTTCACTTCGACACTGATCATGTTAAGTGGCCGTATGAAGAAAATTCAGCTAGTTCAGTTCAGACAAGTAGTTTAATGACACAGCCAATAACAGTTTTACCAGCGGCCCTCTGTCGGATCCGTCGCTTGCGCATGTTATTCTTGTATACGTCTGTCTGTTTGTATTAATAATATTACGTATTATTCGTGGATAACGTGACGTTACTTACGGCAGTTACGATCTTTGCACTTGACTCATCAAGCGTGTGAACAACGCGAGTGCCGCATCTTATCATAATCAATAATATTTATCGCCATTGAAAAACCTTGATCGCCTTGTGAAGTATTTATTTGTTATACAGTTTATTGCTTAACCATAAAACTGGGTTAGGTTGGTTAGGTACGAAGGGCGAACGATAATGGTTGATATATTATGAAACGTTAACACAGCTATTAAGCTAATTGATAGGAGAATTTTTTACGTAATATCGCGCCTGTTATCCCCGAATTGGTACGTACCGAATTGGTTACGTTTACGTCCCACTATGGAATAGGTGGTGAGCCTATTGCCATGCATCGGGCACATGTCCAGACTCCGAGCCACTACTAGAAAATCTGTATTACAAAATTTTTATAAGTGCCCGACCCGGGAATCGCACCCGGGACCTCCCGATCGGCATTTGCACATTTTTAGAAAAAACTTTATTAACAATAAGAATGAGTTCATTACCTTTAAAAATACATTTTTGTACTTTCCCTACGTAATCATTGTATAGTTAGTATTATAGTTAGCGCGTAAAAGCGCGGTAAATAACTGTCGAAACTCACCCAACCCATACAGTAGGTAGATACTCCAGATTTCTTTCTTCAGACAGTTTGACAGCCAAAGCGCTCCGCATCAGCTCTTCGGCAAAACTTTTCACTGCTGATAAAATTACTGCATGGACGGCACTACAAATTGAAAACGCGCTTTAATAAATATAAGTATCCAAATGACATGCTAGGGAGTACAGATATTCTATTTCACGATGAGGGTGAGACTTTTGTAGTTGCTAACAGTCCATGTACCCTTTGTGTTAGTTGCGTAGCTTTAGCTGCGCTCAGTCACGATCGCAACGCGGTCCGAGTCACTAGTGTTCTAGGATCCATGCAAAATGTCCGCAGACACTATCGTCAAGCAAACAAACGCAAAGAATTAAACTCTGGCTGAATGTAATTACATTTAAAGACAAAAAAAAATATTTCAACTTACCTATACGAAAATCCATTTCCAACATCCTCATTCCTCAACTCTATTCCGATGTCGGCACATTTTCTCTCAATATACAAAAACCTCAGTCTATCCTCTTCGTTTTCTACAGGAAGCGCTGTGAGATCGGCCACCTCTGCCACTTCTGGCACCTTTGGCTTAACTTCACACTTTGTTCCCACAACGTCAATTTCCTCTTCGCAGTCTGTCAAATCAACGAATTCCGAGTTTATAAATGGAATAAACTCATTACTGTCAAAAACTGTTAGAGTACTAATATCAGAGGCGTTCGGATATATTTCCTTGATGTTCGTCTCGATTCTTCTGGAATTTTCCAGATCATTCCACGACGACCACTCCTCGGTTTTGATTTGTGTTTGACTGTGTATGTTTTCAGTTCGAATAGGGTTGTAGCCGTGTAGTCGTGAGTATATCAGTATTTGTTTAGTCCGCCATACATTTTCGTGGGAATGAAATCTATCTAGTAACATTTTGTTGATAAATTTCGCTCGCGACCACTAGAAATAATATTAAATTTTAAGAGAAGTTTAATCTACGTTTAATTAAAAGCCATACTTATACGAATAGCGTGAGAGTTCAATATTAAGATGTCTATTTATAAACATTTAATAGCAATTACATACATACGTACATACATACATCATTTTACACCTATTTTCTATAGAGATATGCAGAAGCTAAGATAATTTCTACTGGATATGGTCCTGATGTTCCTGAGGTTGCTTTCGGTTTTTCTAGTTTTCGGTTTTTTATCAAATAATGAAGAGATTAATGAAAACGTATATTTAATTGGTTTGGGCATATAGAAGAATGATTTATGAATTATTATGAAATAGTTCTATGACGCATAAAATTTGGTACGAGTTATTTCCTCATGCGAAAAAATGAGGAACAATATATAATACTACTCCTAATAAGACATCCGTTTTCTATGGCTGTATTTTCCCCGAAAGGATAGGCAGTGCAACGTAGTCACCCACTATTCCCCAGTTATCTGTCCCATTAAATAGGGGTGAGCTTGTTGCCATACACTAGACACAAAGCAGTCTCCATGCTACTACTGGTAATATCAAGTTAGAAAAACTCAATAATGCTTTGCCTGACCCAGGGATCGAACCCAACGCCAGTCGCCCAAAGAGAAAAGCCTATAAGCCATTTTGAACATTAGGATCAATTGAAACCCGACTTGGAGAAAATAGCTTACGTAAAAATTGATTTACCTCTATATTTCTTCGTTTCGCAAAATCAAGTTTCCAATAGCGTTCCTCGCTTTCAACCACGAATGGGAAATATTTGGCGAAATTAGGTTTCTTCACATCTTGAGATATAATTGGTATTTTCTTCAACATATAATCAACTACCATTCTTACATTTGTAAGCCTTAACACTGCTTCTTGTATAGTTTCAAGAATTGTTATTTCACGGTCACAATTAGATTCTGCGTCCAATTCTTCATCATAATCTTTATACTCTTCAGTCTGTTCAACTACCCCACGATTCGAACTAACATAGCAATGGTCGTTTTCTATATGATGGAAATTGTTTTTCGAACAGTTCGTCGTATTGTCCGTTTTATGATTGGCCAAGTCTTTAAACTCCGGCTTCAATAGAGATTCCATTTTTTTAGGTCTCCTAAAGCTCCTTAAAGTCTTCGATTTCAACGGACTGATCTTGGCAGTTTTAACACCCTCCTCCGATGCTATTACTATCTCTTGCACTGTACTCAAATCAAGTTTCCTATCCATTTCTAAGTAATATATCTTCCCTGTAGTCGGTTCCATGTATTTAACTATTCGTTTTTTCATTAACATTGGTTGATTAAGGATTTCCATTGGCACTTCTAATAAGTTGTCTGCGACTAAATTTGTTTTATCAATACACCTATCGGTTCCTATTTCTCGAGATTCTATTGTGTCAGTCTTATTGTTTAATTGTATTGTGTCATTTTCTAATGTCGATACCATAGTATGTTTGGTCTCATCAGAATCCATTACTGATTCTGTATTACTTGTTTTGACCAACATTTCGTCCACATTGACCTCCGTTGTGTTTTTCGAAAAGAAATCCATCCAACTTTCTGAATTATTTTCAACGTCGTTTGCTTCCTCAATATCTTCAACTTCTTCTTTGATTGCTTGTATATCCACTTGTGTATTTAGTTCTCGTTCTTTTTTTATATTATTTTGTAAATATGTTTCTTTCTTTGTTTTCACGCCTTGTACGTCTTTCAATATATCTTTCGTGTCAATTCGATCTTTTATTTTAGGTTTTATAATTGTATTGTCTGTGCATGCTTCTGTGAATTCATATTTTAGCATTTCCGGTGTACTGTACAGCCAAACATCTATCACAGTTTCTCCACCTGAAAAAACAATATTCTTAGATTTTTTAATTCCATGAAGCAGTTCCCTGTCGTATCATGTTGAGAGTAGTACAGTGTTCATGCTATAAGAATAGGAAATAGGCATGCAGACTACAAAAATTTAAATATGTAGTCATTGCAACTCAACAATATCCATATCTAACCTTGTGTAGGATTGAATTCCTTCCTTTCAGTGTGTGGATTCCAATGACATTCATTAAAGATTCAACAAGCGTCAAACAAGATTGAAAGTCTCATTAAAGAACCCACTACGAAATAAACTGAATTATTCTCAAATATTTTGATACCTTATGGTGTAATTTGAAATGCACGATGAATCATTATATCCATCTAAATATTTTGATGATGTGAAAGATGTAGGCATTTGTTTTTATGAACACATTAAAATACCAGGTAGCAATGTTGCATAATATAACTTGATCAGTTTATAGGGAAATACCACAATAAGATACTTATATAGTACATTTGAATATAGATCTCTCAGAATGAAAACATTTAAGACCATACTCCCGCACCAGTGGCCAAGTGTAATTGCATGTCAACTATGCAAACAAATATTCATACAAAGTTGTATGGCTGTGCAGTTAACTACATAATCACAGAACATGCAATAAATATTTGTCGGTGGTAGTTTCATTTTGACGTACAAAAAGTGTTCCAATGAATCAATTTTGAATAAATGATATTTGAATTTGACAGGAAGTGAGCTTGCTACCTCTGTTTCTTACATAAGATTAAATGTAACCCAACAATACACTAACCTAATGTCTGCAGACCAGTATAGTTCCTATCCAACTTTATGGTGTGCTCCACTATTGATGGTCTATTCCTGCTGGGCAGAGCGAAGTGTAGTTCTATTTTAGCAGGAAATTCGCCCCAACCTCGCCGCGACACATGAAACGGTGGTTTACTGAAACATTAAGATGCTGTTTTAAGTACAATTAATATTACACCATTGTTTACAGTTCTATCTGTCTTTGTTATATATTATAGTGAGCTCAAGGCATTTGCTACTTTCAATTACCAGTCTGTCAATTTCTCAATCTGATAAGATTTTTATCTTAATCTAAAACAAGCGCCATATTCAAATAAAATATATCTTGAAATGAGATGTGAATAATATAAAAAATATGGAATCATAAAACCATTCTAAGGTAAAATTTGGTCGTTTATAACAAATTTTAATAATAATATTTTCATTATTCACGCAATTTTCTTGAGGAATTTCAATAATTCCATAATTACATTCAAAATCAATATTTCAATAATTGTCTGTAACATTATTTCACTTGTGAATAAAAGCAAGTATTCCGGGAATAATTCAGATACAAAATCGCCACAATGGTCACAATACTAAATCACAAGTACAGCAATAGGCGCGTATGTGCACTTTCCGTGAGGCGGGTGGCAGGTACTCACTGCAGTCGCACAAAGTGGTGCGGCGCGTAGGAGGGGTGCAGGCGCACCGTGGCCGCCGTCACCACGCGCGAGATGTCGGGCTGGCCGGCGGGCCCGCGGATGTACAGCAGCCACTTGTGCGTGGAGCGGTCCGCGCGAGACGCCGGCGGGGCGTACTTTGAAGTGTTACCTATAATACAGTTGGTATAAACACAGTTACTTATATTACTTAAATTAAACACGTTACTTAGATTAAAAAGAACGTAAAACGTAAAAAGAACACGCCCACGTTTCAGCGGTAACGTTTACGTGTCACTATGGAATAGGTGGTGAGCCTGTTGCTATACATCGGCCACATTTCCGGACTCCGAGCCACTGCCAGAAAATCTAAGTTAGAAAAATTTGGTAGTGCCCGACCCAGGACTTAAACCCATGACCTCCCAATCGACAGTCGCACTTGCAACCGACACGACCAACGGGGCAGTCAAAAAGTTAAAAAGAAAGAAATAATTAAAACGCATTTATTCGAAGATAGAGTACAGCATACACATAAAACAAATTAAATAAAACACAACCACGACTTATAATATTTCTTGCAATACAAGCAAAACATCTAACATCTTTTAGATCATATCATATCATCAGCCTGTCTCAATCTACTGCTTCTGATCACATCTTCCTCATCTGAGTGGGTGTTTGCCCATAATAGCCACTTATAATGTCGAAAAAGACAATATATTGTGTTATATTCCTATCCCCTCATTTGGGACCAAAATATTAGCTTATTTCCTGCCTGTCGTAAGAGGCAGAGGCAAGGATGAACAACAAGGAGGTCTTAGTGTGGAAAAACGCCCACTATCTTTCTTATAGTATCAAATATCATTTGATGGTTTTCCTCATAAACAAATAAAAAGAGCAACAATTTCTTAAGGAAATTTCAAACACTGTTGACAATAGAATATCTTACAGAGAAAAGTAGTTTCTCATTTTTGCATATTCAATTTACATGTCTCTTATGAATGAAACTTTTCTCTCTTCAACATCTATAGGTAGAAGGGAGATCAGTCCACATAAGGGCTCAAACCTGGCTCTTTTTGTTGGACTTCTTTCAAATTTACAAAATATTATATTATATTCAAAAAAGGCTCACCACCTATTCCATAGTGGGACGTAAACGTAACTGGTGAAACGTGGGAGTGTTCTACACTCCTCTGCC
>DWDU01001149.1:0-15453 GCA_018245575.1 Jemadia suekentonmiller
CACGTTTGTGTAGATCACAATGATCGCTCTTGTTAGTTTCATACATTTTGTCAATGGACTAGTCCAACGTGACGTCAAAATGACGCCATGACAGTTTGTAGCGTTTTGGCAGTAATAAATAAAATTAGAAATTAAAATGTAATTTTTTAATACTAACTCATTTTACGCCGAAATATGATATACATTGTATATAATATTTATTTCTGAACATAAAAAAACAGTTTTCCAAAATTTGTCATCATGCCCATTGTTCGTAAGGTATTTTAATTGTAATGCGAAAAAATTAATGTTCATGAAGAACTTTATTTCTTTACTAAATAAGGGGATAATGACCTCATAATCTTATCACACTTAGGAGCAGCAGGCTAGCCGAATAAAAACGTTACTTCACAAAACGTCACGCGGTCAAAGTTTACGTACGTTTACGAAGTATCTTAATAACATAAGCTACTAGCTTTTATGTCTAGTTAATAATTCACCCCAACCTGCATGTCTAGAGTGGGAAATGTAAAGAAAAACGAATCGATGGAGAGAATATGTCCAGCAGTGTACTAAGACAGGTTAATGATGATTAATATATTAACAAAATTCTTAAGCATTTAGAACATGAATATGATAGAAACAATCAAAACGAACGTATTACTTCAATCAATATTATTCACCAATAAAAACATACACTCGCAGTTGAATTTTCCCAGCAAAAACCCATTGAATCTATAAATCTCTAACAATTTGCAGGTATCACTTTGTATTATTCACTAAGCTTAGTGACAATAAACAGCTTCATTACAATGCCAAATCGTGACATTAAAAGAACATAAATGCTTGTCAAAATGGCGGCGATTGTGTGCCGCCAAAATATTAACAAGCACTAAAAAAAATGGCAGAGCTGTATCTTCACATTCAGACGCCGACGTCATATTTACATACCTACAAAAAACGTAACATTATAGTTTTAGACTTACGTATGTCACTGACATGAATATGTATTTCGTTGCCTGATGTTAATGAGATGACGAACGAGTGTGAATTGGAATGAAACTTTGTAGTACTCGTATGTATTGTTTGAAATTAGAATAGCCATCCCATGTAGTTAGAGTATGACTACATGGGACACGAGTTGACTGCGTCGTTGGTCGTGTTGGTTGCAAGCGCGACTGTCGATCAAGAGGTCCTGGGTTCGATTCCCGTGTCGGACACTATAGAATTATTCTAATTTAGATTTTCTAATAGTGGCTCGTAGTCTGGATTTGTTTCCGGTGCATGGCAATAGGCTCACCAACTATTCCATAGTGCAACGTAAACGGAACTGGTGAAACGTGGGAGTGTGCTACACTCCTCTGCCTACCTCTTCGGGGATAATAGGCGTGAGGTTACGTTTACGTAGAGTATGTTTATCTTCTCGAATATCCTATCGAATCCGGGTCCTCCCGTTCAAGAGTCGTGGAAACTCGACATACAAGGCAATCAAGATTCATTCCTCGAAATATCACAAAATTTAATAGCACTGAGTAACTACTAAACCCTAAAGTATGTATTCAACCCAAACATACAGTACAGAGTCATACTGTAAGACGGTGTTGAAAGTCAAATAATTCTTTATTATGTGTCGTATTTCCAAGTCGTAAGTATCATTTTCGTTTGTGTCAGAATTATCCATCCACAAAATATATAAAAGAATTTATGCATGTATGTATACATCATATGTAAACTATAAACGATTTAAACTAAAACAGCTTCATTTTATACTAATTTAATAAATTTAAATATTGTTAACATTGTCAAAAACGCTAGTATCTAATATTATATTAATAAAAATAAATTTCATATCTTAATATAATATATGGTCATTAACTCGTATATATTGTCCGTACAGCGAGGTAGATATAAGTTTTGTGTTTGTGCGAGTAAATGTACTAAGTAGAGATTGAACTGTAATAGAATTATATTCGCCAACACTTTGTGCACCTTTGAAATTAAAATTTATTACAGTTTTTTTTAATACGCATTGTCTTTAAATTCCAATTATCTTCATAACACATTTATATTCATTTACATTTCTTCTTTTTAATTGCACTTCGGTTTTTTTATTTAGACATCTCGTTTTTATTACAAGTATCGGATGCGCCTTTGGTTTCCAATAAAATAATTCTCAACCAACATCGAAATCGGAAATGAGTCACTTTAAAACATTTTAATAAATATATCTTTTAATGTATTAAAAAAAGTATCAACACGCTTGTAATTACCGAAGAGGTAGGCAGGAGAGTGTAGTACGCTGCCACGTTATACCAGTTACGTTAATATAAGGTCCTACTATGGAATAGGGGGTGAACATATTGCCTAACACTAGACACAAATACAGACTTGGAGCCACTACTAAAAACTTTTACTAGAAAATCTAAGCTAGAAAAGTCTTTTAGTGCTCCACCCGGGATTTGAGTCTAGGACTACTATTACTATTTAGCGTTTTACAAATTATATTAAAAAGAGCTTACATTATGCAATTAAATTAAACGAACGCAATAATGAAATAATAAATAAAAACTATCAATATAGGGGCTGCGTATTTTAATGTTTTCGAAACATCACACCACAAGACGATAGCTTTCTTACACAATGTGTGGTTCTCGCTGTATAGACTACTGGTATATTTATTAAACATTATTATATATGTATATTAAACATTTGGATATAAGAGGACTCAGACAAAATCAGCAAGTTCATTAATTTTAAAAGTAAGTCTGTTTTTGTAAACATAATTAATAGAGACATATTAAAAACATTAAACGCACAAATAGTATACATAAAACAAAGACAAATTGATTTTTAATGCACATTGTGTAATCAGATACTGCACAAGGACAGTCCTTCACAAATCCTTTTTATTTATATTACTTCATGTCTCATTGGACTGCATTAATTATGCCTATTGTTAGAGTAGAGCAACCAAGATACAACACATTCATATTTGCTCAATAATTTGCACATAACATTGTACCAATAAAATAAATTTAGAATAAACAAAATTAATACAAGAAAACACACTTACGCCATTAAATGTAATCTGCCGTAGACTTAAAATTAACTTACAATAAAAAACAATATTAAATAAAATATTTAGAGTGATGTATGACGCACCTCAAGTCTGTAAAAATAGAGCTATATGGCACGCGGTGGTCTCTGCCTAATCTGTAAGACACCTGGCGTGATGATATAAAATAATAACTCTACTTCTACATGTTATTTTATTACAACACATATATGTGCTTATTATTTCAATATATTTCAATATATGAATGATCACAGTTGATTTATAAATCAACTGTGATCATTCATACATTGAAATATCGTCACAGAAAATGTCAATAAATTTATGACAATCCATTTATCTGCATGTGTTGTACATACTATTGGACAATTGTGATATGTTGTGACTTGATTTTCTTCTTCAATATCTTTTCTTAATATAAAAGCAGAAATTTATAGTATGTAAAAATTGTATAAAATATTGAAGAAATAAATCGATAAATTGTTACATTAACCATATCTTATTATTAATTGGTCCACATTATTATATGGCAAGTTAACAAACAATATTATGATCCCTATATTCCATAATAATATATCAAATAGGCACATGTAAAACTCTACCATGTTATGGCGTCCGTTTTATTCTTGTTAGGATCGTTTGCAGTTCGTATACAGAATAAAATGCAACATACACTTGCATAAATACGCATTAAAATATGCATAATGTGATTATTGCACGTTTTTCGTCAGATTTATTATTAATTATTGCTATGATTCATCATATCATTTTTATAATGATTTATTTATAATTATTTACGTTGATTTATACATTTTTTTGTGATGATTTATACTTTTTGCAATGATTTGTATAATTTCTGATGGTTTTCATTTTTTTTTCTACTACTTATATATCTTTTACGATGATTTATATATTTTTGGTAATGATTTATACATTTTTGCTATGATTTATAGCAAAAACGAAAGTTGACAATAAGAACTTATATTCCATGGGTCCACCAAGGGAGGTCAAAAGAGGCTTCATGGCTAGAAAAACGATCCCTTTTAGGCTAGCCTTGACTTTATCTTACTTTCATTCTGAGAGGAAACCCGTGTTCTAATGGTGGAATGTTAAAGTCGAAACAAAACTAAAATACGAAGGCTAAGTATAAAGTACAAAGTACATATATTGTGACGAAAACGAACTGGGAACAACTTATTTTTTTTTCCAAGAGATGAACATACTTGTAGATGATCAATGTACTGCTTTTTTTTACAGAAACGAAAATTTGTTTGACTCATGTTCGGTTAGACGAGTGGCAAATATCGACGCAGTCAAGAAAATTTAGATGATAAATTTGACTGATTGCAACTTTTAGTAAAAACAGGAATAAAGCTTTTCTATTCTGCAATAAAATACGAATTACATAAAGAGTTATGATTTGTTCCAAGACATACCCATGATAATCCAAAACAATCCAACTTTTTTTATGTGGCCGTCAAAAGATAAAATTACGAGTCAAAATACCCATTAACTAACGTGCATACTACATGTCGGTGAATCAAAATACACGGGTACAATAGTTCAAAGACCTCATAATTTTATAATTAATGCATAAGATATTGCTTGAGATTGTATTATTTGGGATTGTATTATATTGTATTATAATTTGTTTCACTAAATACGTAGTATTTAACACAAAATTAGATAATGTCAGCATAAATATATTGTCCTTTACATTTGTCTATACTAACTTGTTATAGTTTAAAGTTGTGGTACATAGATTTATTCATGTTGGTAAGGACGAGATCTATGTAAAAATGTATAACTACAAAAGACTGCTTCAATATAAAATAAATACTTCAATACATATGTTTTGTATAATTATTTGATATCAATAAATCGTTATCAAATAACAAACAAACGAGCAATTATAAATGATAAATCATCCAATCTCTGGACGACATGCTTTGAAGAGAATTTTGTCAGTATATCCACGGACTCTGTCGGATAAAGTCGACAGCTCTGAGGTTCCAGAACATTCCATTTCTGTTGTTCGTGAGTATTTTTTTTTGTATTAATTAGGAACACCTATGCTCCTATTGAGTACCGATATTTAAATTGAATAACGAAATTTAACCATGGTGTAGGTACAAATATACACATCGCGTCGCTATATGGACCTATATGACTTATTATATAGGTCTGTATAGCAACGGTCAAGTAAATTATATAATGGCATATTATTGATCCTGGTTACCTATCGTAATCTCCAAAAACAGATCGTACCAGTGAATTCTTACTGAATATTTATATAACTGTAGTTTCGATAATCATAAATGAGAGGTGTCGGTGGCGCGGGGAGGGGGTCTTAATATTTTACTGTAATTCGTATCCCTGCTTGTAAAAGGTATTTATATGTCGATTTACAAAATGAACGCCAAGATAGCCGTAACTCGGAAAAACCGAAAGGTTAAGAGTTAAACGTCATATGATAACACGAGAACTGTACGATATGAGAGCTTTGACTCGCGATTAATTGGCTGCACGATAGGTTGATGTGTGTGCGCGAGGGCGGTGGTGGGGGTGCATCTGTTTGTTTGCGTTCGTTATAATGAAGTTTATAACGAATAATTTGTATGTTTTCAGTCTGTTACAGATAGAAATCGAGGATGCTGTGGAAACTCATCCTGCTAGTGGTGCTGGCGCTGCTGGCGGCGGGCGCGCGGCCCGCGGCGGCGTGCGAGGCGCTGCTGGGAGGCGTGAGTGCATCTTATACACTATTTTAATCATCATCGCCTGTCTCCGCCCACTGCCGGCCTCGTCAATAACGATTGAAAATGTTCAAATCATATCACATTCGTTTTATAAATAAAAGGTAAAAGCAGCATTGGCCGCTCATTTACCAGGGGATCTGACGACTTAAAAAAAACAGATGTCTACAGCTGTATTCAAAAGGCCCAGAAGGGGGGAGTGGCGCCGATTAGGGGAGGTGTACGTCCAGCAGTGGTGTTCCGAACGCTGGCGGACGGATGGACGGTAGATATTGAGTGGTGGGCGTGGAGTGGGCCAAAGTGACCGCGGCGTGTTGCAGTGCGGGCGCCACGAGGACTGCTGCAGCATGTGGTGCGCGCACTCGTGGCTGGGCGACTACTGCAGCGTGCGCATCCAGTAGACATACTTCCACATACCCTCGCGTGCACTATGCATCCAAACGCTTGGGTGTTTTTGTTAGTATCTCATATGTATGTTATAATTCTTTAACTGATATGTGCAATAAATAAATTATAATATTAACAGGGTGTTCTAATTTATTCTTTGTAATTGAAATGTTGGAGCTGTGCAGGAATGTCGATGATAAATGGGGATCTGAAACGATCGGTTCGTGAACCAAGACTACTCGTATATAGATGTCGTTAACGTCTCCGTACTGATGCATTAGGATTTTGATTTCCAACATATTTTGATACTAGCTATGCTCGCGACTTCGTCCGCTTGGAATTCGAAAATTCTAAAAAGAAATTAATCTAAGTTAATTCCTTATTACATGAGTTATCTGCCCAGTGAAAGTCCCATTAAAATCGATACAGCCGTTCCAGAAATTAGCTTTAACAAACAAACAGATAGACAAGTTGTAAAAAATATTATTTCGCTATATGTACCGTGTATACATACGTATGCATTTAGTAAAAAATGGTTATCTTAACATTACAAACAGGCACTCCATTTTTGATTGATTCATAAATATTTATAAAAATACTATTTTTGAAGCTGTAATTCATTCATGTTATCAAGACACAAAAACATTTTTTTATAATAATATACGTTTTACATGGAACCTGCTTCTTAATACTTGAGCGTATATAATTTATTTATTTATTTAATTTTAAATAAATAAATAAATAATAACTCAAGGAGATCATAATGCATTCTAAAAATGATTAGTATAACAGTATAACAGCAATTTTAAATTCAATTACATAGAAATTGTAGGTACCTACACTAAGTACAAGTACTTAACACTGTTGAAATGAGGAACACGATTTCTTATCTCTAGTCTATTTATATAGCGCCTGCATGGCGAAAATATTGGGAAAAATTTGAACATGTAATAAAATTACAAATATATATGATTACATTAAATTGGACACAAATAAAAGTTCCAGGTGTTAAAAGTGATTTGTTAATACGACCAGACTATCCGTCAAATTGCATCACAAAAATCATCTACAAAAATATTTTCAGAGGCTTGTAAAAATTAGAATACTTCTATCCGCTCACACGGCCCATTGTATCTGTTATGTTACAACAAGGAGTATGGAAAAGCAAAGGACAATAGATGTTCCATTCATAGAGTTTTAAAATACTGTCAAGAATCTTAAAAACCGTCGGATATTGAAAAAATAGCTCGAACTTGTGTAAGTTATATCTTCAGAAACTTATTTACGTCTCGTTATATTATTACATAATAATTAGTACACACTGATGTATATATTTCTAGCATGTAAACTGATAAACTTTCATAATGATAAACTTCTGATGAACTGTCATATCACAAATAAGCAGACGTAGCGAACCTATGCAGCTGCATTTATTTGCATTATGGTCACTTAATGTAAATATATGGGACGGTTGACCTTTCGTTCGTTTATATAACGATCCATTACAAAAATATATAATTATAATATCAAAACAACTGTGGCTAAATATTCTGCAACCTTTAAACATTCTAATATAGCCGCCACAGTAACGAATGCCTCGATTCCGATAATAAACGGCAACAAACATACACTGTTATAACACAACAATTGTTACAAAAAATACATACACAGTAGCAGTACTCCGATATTATAAAAAAAAAAAAAAAAAACCCTAACTTTTTTTTTTTTTTTCCGATATTATAAAGCTTAAGCCAAAACCCTAACAATATTTCTCCTTCAAGACCTTCCTCAATATCTTGCCGGCAGCGTTCTTGGGTATCTCGTCAACGAAGTGCACGCTCCTGACGCTCTTGTAGGCGGCGACCCGGCCGTTGACGTGGTCCATGACGTCGGCGGGCGCGGGCCGGCGGCCGCGCCGCGCCACCAGGAAGGCGCGCGGCGCCTCGCCCGTCAGCGCGTCGGGCACGCCCAGCACCGCGCAGTCCGCCACCTCGGGGTGCGTCCGGAGTATCGCCTCCAGCTCCGCCGGCGGCACCTGGAAGCCTTTCACCTGGGAGCGCAGGTGTTGCGGTGTGCTGTCAATATTCATCCTGAAGACACCCCACCGGGCGTTATGAAAGCTGTCGTGTTGGCGAATACAACCACATTTTTTATATGTTTACAGATTTTTTCATTCCAAGATTTAAATTGGAAATCTAATAAATCTGGTTAAAAGAAATATATTTATAATGAATATAAACTTTGCCTCGTTGGTCGGGATGGTTGCAAGCGGGACTGTCGATCGAGAGGTCCTGGACTCGAACGCCGGATCCGGCACTATTGCAATTGTCTAGTAGTAGCTCAGAATCTGATTTGATTCCATAGTGGGACATAAAGACAACTGGTGCAACGTGGGAGTGTACTACACTCCTCAGCCTAGCTTTGGACATAACAGACGTAACAGTACATATCCACTGACCTTTATCAACTCCTTGAGCCTATCGGTGACGTACAGGTAGTTTTTGTCATCGTACTTGCCGATGTCCCCGGTTCTGTACCAGCCGTCTTCGGTCATCACTTCCCTGGTGGCGGCTACGTCCTTGTAGTACTCGGTCATGAGATTCGGTCCGCGGAACCAGATTTCTCCTTCCTTGATAAAAAAAATTTTTACCAATAATACAGAAGGGTTGCCACTGACAGCTAAAATATATTTATAATGGCAACTAATGACAGACCAATGCTGAATGTGGGATTTTCAATTTTCTTATAGCATACTGTTTTACTTTCTACCTATTTAGTTAGTATACTTATAAACACCTAGAAGAAAACAATAAAGACCTAGAAGCTACGACAGGGTTAAGTGGCTGTTAACACTTTCAAATCAATTAATTTGAGTTTTGATTTTATAGGCAAGGAAATAACATACAATATACATAACTTTCAATATATAAATTGGCGTACTGAGAACGAACTGATGATAATTTACACAAGACATATAAGTGAATTTGCATATTTGGGCCACACGATTCGAAACAAAATATATGAACGCCTACAACTTCTAATTGCGGGCAAAGTTGAGAGATCAATTGGGCGCGAGGAGCCGCGCTCGAGTGGCGCCCGCGAATAGACATGCAGGATGCACCAGTTGGAGAAGCACCTCACGAAGAACCAGACGGTATACATACGTTTCCAGCGGGCACCGGCTCGTGCGTCTCCGCGTGGGCGATCTTGACCTCGCAGCTGGCGAACACGTGGCCCACCGAGCCGTGGTTCGAGTCCGTCCTGGAGGCCACCGACACGCCGCCGTTCGTCTCAGTCAGACCGTAGCCTTGACGGAACACTATGTTTTTCTATAAACAACAGTATGTCTGTTTTGATATATATACATGTATGTGTATAATATAAAATCACGCTTGTAATCCCCGGAGCGGTAGGTAGAAGAGGGTAGTACACTCCGACGTTGCGCCAGTTACGTTTACTTTTTATTATGGGATAGACTGTAGCGTACTGTCGCACACTCCCAGTCGCCGAGCCACTTTTGTTTATTAGTAATACTCAAAGATAATATTACTTGAAGGACACAAATAAATTTTTACGCTTTGTAATGAAGAATAACGGAATGTCTATAACGTAATTAGTTTTTCATTACGTTAAATTCTTATGACTTGTAGCGGCTTAATGACTGTTGAATAACTACATTTTAAAAGAAATAAAATAAAAACGATTAAATGCGGTAGTTAATTTTAAAGTTATTAAAATATCATTTGTATTTTATCACAAATGCTCGCATAAAGCGTGTACGTACGCTATAAAATGAACGTAATTGAATAAACATTAAATTTTAATAAAACAAAATGATATTTACTAACATGTTTACGTTAAATGTAAGACTGAATCATTCATAAGTTACTTGTACCATGCTATTGATAAACTGAATGGTATGCACAACGGTGAATGTGCCCGCGCGTTGGCCTGCGCATTGGATTCGAATGAAAATCTCATTCACATAACGCAACGTAAAAACCGGCGTGCATATATGAAGAGAGTGAGGAACGTGGCCGAAGCGCGAGCGCGCAAGGACAGGGGTATTCGGTGTTGGGTGGTGTCAGGCTCGCCCGCGCGGCGCGCGAGGTGGGCGTACGTTCTTGCGCAGCAGCGCGGCGGCGTCGGCGGCCGACAGCGGCGCGGCGCCGCACACGACGCCGGCCAGGCGCGCCAGGCGCTCGGCGCTCGCCGCCGGCTGCTCGCCCAGGAACGCCACTGCGGTGGCCGGTGGAACGATCACCACGCACGCACGGCGCGAGAGCCGCTGGCTACTTTTGAGTAGGTGTTTGACGCAAGGTGATAACTTATTTGTTTTGTATTTGCTTTATACTTTGCAAAATATTCTTGCACACGCCTGACTGATAAAACCCCGACTCAGTCGGCTGGCAATTTTTTTTTATCCTTTAAACATTACACTACAACATAAACATATAAAAATTGCATATTGCCTCACACATATTCTTTGGAAAAAATATTTGAGGGTTGATTTAGCCCCGCTACTCACCAGCCAGGTATGAAGTTCCGTGTTGGGGTATAATAGGAGAGGTATGCGACAAGTTTTCAGCTTGCCTCAAATGCCTACTCAAAAATTGCTACCAGCTCTCGGACCCTAGCACCCTGCGCTTTAACCCTGAAGGGCTAAAAAGTACAGAACACTTCAAGTTTAATCAGTTACGTTCACGTCCCACTATGGAATAGATGGTGATCCTATATGGGAACAAAGGTTACTTTACTCGTTTTCCTGTCACTGAGTGGGAACATTTTTATATTTTGGTTTAAAGGATGCACATTTGGCAATATCTATTTCGGGAAGTATTTATTACGTTAAATTATTTTTCCATAATAATACTTGCATTATATTTTGAAACGCGATATCACAAAATTCATAACCCCTCCCACTCCTTGTAGCTGTCTGAATACCTTTTGTGGCTTCACTATTGGACTTCGATATTCTCTGGTAAATGTTAAAGCTACGGTCTGTCACGCTCCAAAGACACTTTTTTTCAGAGACCATACAAAATGAAGTTTTAAAATTGACAAAGCATCGTAAAACGTGCCAAACATTCGAACCTCACACCCCAAAAACAGATGTACGCGTGTACACCAATACATGAAAAAAATTATACAGTAAGAATTTATTATATAAAAACACATGTTAAAACATGTTAAAGTATGAGCTTAAACCTGATTAACATATTATTATGTTTGTTTTTTTTGTGTTCTCCATATAAATAAATAAACAATTTATTTTTCGAATAACAGTTACGTCAGCCTTATGGAACTTGAAATTTACAACGGAATAACATTTTAACATTCGCAACTTACAACATTTATATACACTCTATGTATATAGTCAAAACGATCAAATGTCAATTGTTTCGTTTAGCCTCGCGAGGTTTTAATGAAAATGAAAAACGTAAAACGTAACATCACGCCCGTAATCCTCAAAGGGGCAGGCAGAGGAGTGTGGAACCCTCCCACGTTTCATCAGTTACGTTTACGTCCCACTATGGAATAGGTGGTGAGCCTGTTGCCATGCACCGGGCACATATAAAATAGCAGGCGATAGTCATTACCCATGGGCGGCACGACGTACAAGTGTTCCACGTTGTGTCGCACGATCGTCTCCAGGAACAGGTCCGGCTTGAAACTTGCCATCGTGATCAGTTTCGCTCCGCACGTCATCAGATTGAGCATGACAGCGTTGAAGCCGAATATGTGGAAGAACGGCAGCACCGCGGGCACGGCCGATTGGTAGGAAGCTGGAATTTAATTATACCCTATTTATTATTTCACCAATCTGCCTACCACTTTGGCGACATGCAGGGGTGATGCGATGTTTGTTTATTGTAGTAATTTGATTGGCAATAGGCTCACCACCTATTTCATAATGGGACGTAACCGTAACTGGTGGAACGTGAGGGAGTACTACACTCCGCTGCTTACCTCTTCGGGAATTACTGACGTGATGCTGCGCTAATTATAAAGATATCGTAAAAAACGTAATATCACGGCTGTTATCCCCGAAGCGGTAGGCAGAGGAGTGTAGTACACTCCCACGTTTCACCAGTTACGTTCACGTTACACTATGAAATAGGTGGTGAGCTCATTGCCATGCACCGGGCACAAATCCAGACTCCGAGCCACTATTAGAAAATCTAAATTAAAAAATACTATAGTGCCCGACCCGGGAATCGAACCCAGAACATCTTGATCGGCAGTCGCGCTTGCAACCGACACGACCAACGAGGCAGTTAGAAAGATACAATTTAAAAAATAACTAACCCGTAGCTTCTTCCACGGCGACGATTCCAGGGCTGAGGATCATTTGGTTCATCGCCACCACGCTCTGGTGGGTCAGTACGACGCCTTTGGGGAACCCGGTGGTCCCGCTCGAGAACGGCAAGATGGCGACGTCTTTTGGACTGCGGTTCACTGATTTCAAACAACTCGTGTCTATGGACAGATCCTCGGCGAACTCCGCGAACTTTATAGCGCCCTCTGGTGTTCCTTCGTCGGATATTAAAATTACTGGTATTTTGTTTTTCATCTCTTTGAGAGCTGATCGCACGTTGGTGTAGGAGAATGACGATGTTATTATCGCTTTGCACTCTATTAATTCTAGCTGCCTTTTCAGTTCGTCTGAAATTAAACGAGAGGTTAAAATTAAACTATCTTTCCTATAACGACATATTGTCCCTCTTCGCCGGATGTATGTGAAATAAATTGAACATTTCAGTATAAAACATAGTATTGAATTATATAATGTAATAAGGCAGTATTACAAATGTCTTTATTAAAAAATTGAGCATTATTTAGCAACCAGTAAAATTAAGTTATCCAATTCTATCAGTACAATATAACATTTTCCGTATCTGACACCAGTTTATACATACATATTATAATACGTTCAAACAATGATAATTATATACTAAACAATTTTAAATCACGACTACACATCTGTCATACTTATTTCAGTCATCCTGACAACATAATACCTTAACGCGGTAAATAAATATTTTACATTATTCATTAATATGAATAAAGTAAGGTAGCAGTGTTAACTGTGTTTAATAAAAAATAATTCATTCCCCGACCACGCGTCGGGATACAGGATGTCGTAAGAGGCGACTAAACCCAGCGCTGGACATCGTGGTATGGCGCGGTCTGCCTAGACACAGCTAAATGCCCTAGCCGCCTGTAAGCAGCGTAGGCTGTGCGACAAGCTGTGCTCTGCGATCCCAACTTGCATGCCCAGCGTGGGGATTATGGGCATAACGAGTCAGGCGAGGCCTATGTCCAGCAGTGGACTATAAGAGGCTGATGATGATGATGAAGATAAATAAAAATAATATCTCTGGACACGCGGATTTTTAAACATCAATAGACTTAGGTAACTAATGTTTTTAATATTGTTACATACTCACAAAGTTGGATAAATCATAAATATTCGTATGTATAAAGTATATGTAGGTACATATACCTATGTATAATATCAAAGAAAGCCTTATGTTATGTTGATAGATAATATTGTAAGCCTTACTTTAACTGAGTACGGATTAACAATTTTTTTTATCGAAAACTCGCATTTATATCATTACAGATTGTAAAAGCCGACGATATGGTAGTTATAATTGAATTTTTTGATAAATATGTGATAATAAAAAAATGTGGTACATTTACACAAACAATATTAATAACATTATAATGCACTATTGTAATTTGAATTGAATAAAACCATCATCTTGATCAGCCTAAGCATATTGCTGGACAATGACATCCCCTGATATTTTTATTTGCCTATAATCCCACCGCTGGGCATGCAGGTTATAGATCGCAGAGCACAGCTTCGCGCACTGCATGCACTGTTATGCACTACCTCCATCAGTCAAACAGTAAAATATACATACTTATACAAATACTTACCCGCGGTGTAAGCGGGATTCATCATGCTGGCAACACAGCCCGCTTGCAAAACACCGAGTATGGTACACGGGTATTCGGGAATATTAGGCAGAATCACGGCAACTTTGTCGTCGTTTTGCAACTTCAGCTTGTTCCGTAAAGATGCGGCCAAAGAGACGGACATCCTGTGCGACTGCGCGTAGGTATATCCGTGGCCGGTGGTCGGGCAAACCTGGAATCGTTCTAAGATAATAGTGACAATGGTAAGTTTATTTAGGAACACAAAATATGTATTTTCATGTATAACATTTGGAGTGGTTATATTTGGAAGATGTCGACAGGTTAACTGTACACGCTAAGTTTTGATTAGAACCTCGAGAGTTGTTTATAGAAGGGTTGCCACACGCAAAATATTACAGTGTTCTGTGTTTCGGGTATGTGTGCCATATATGCTGCTTCATTATTGTATATTACACAAAATTTACTTTGATATATTGATTTATAGCAAAATCAAAAACAATCTTTCTCACTTCGGTGTATGTAACATCTTAATGCAATACTTTTTGACTAATGAGACGTGCGCGTATCCAAGCTCTTCGTTAATAACAATAACGGATAAATAAATAAATTACTACTACGTTACTCTGCATACCTTCTCGGGATTACAGGCGTGATGTTACGTTTACCCCAATTTCTACCTTAAAGCAATGGGCATGATGACAAATTTTGAATAACTGCTTTTTTATGTTTAGAAATAAATATTATGTACAATGTATATCATATATCTGCTTAAATGAGGAGTTAATACAAAAATATTACATTTTACTTTATTAATTTTATTTATTTCCCCCCAAACGCTACAAAGTATCATGTCGTCGTTTTAACGTCGCGTTCGACTAGTTCAATGACAGAACATAAATGAAACTAACAAGACCTGTCATTGTAATCTACTCGAACGTGATGTCATTTCCTCTGTTTGGCGTTCAACATAACACGGCGGATTGTCGTATTTTGCACTTTTATTTTATCAAAATAAATAATCTCACTCATAATTATAAAATAAATACGTGTTTTGCAATCCATTATTACGTTCGTTTACTGTCATCATCTCTATTGCTGTAAAAGTAACTTGTGTCACCTTCCGATATTTCAGTGATTATGAGTAGTAACCCATCTGTGATCAATTTCAATTAAAACAAAGTGTCGTTCACTGCGAACAATTACTGGGACCCAATTCCTATAGAACAACTATAATGTTCCAGAGGCCATGCATAGCACTACAAAGCAAAAGTATATTTTGCGTTTAATTATAACAAACTGGAATAAACAAAT